>CM038223.1:149908397-150056375 GCA_021442155.1 Cymbidium sinense
TTTGGAGGTGGTTGGATAAAGGTTTTACAAATGGGTTTATATCTAGTAGAAGCTTTTACGAAGCTTTGCTAGTTTCGGGGCTAGAAACCTTTTGTTTAAGGTTATGATGATTTTTAGACTCTAGGCTAAAAGATGATCGATTTTTTATTTGAAAGTATACTATTACTATAATTAAGTTATTTAATTACGTAATAAATTCTTTTAGAATTTGTGGATCGAACTTATTTTCCAAGAAGCTAATTCTAAGGTTTATCATCCATCATTTCTACAATTGATGGAGGATAAGATGCTTCAATTATTTTTCCTTGCTCTGTTTGCCATTTTTTTAGTTAAAAAACTTGAGCAGATTGAGCATAGTAACTGCAAAACCATGCTATGAAAGGAATAGTTGCTTTCTGGCTTAACTATTTCTCTCATTTTGAAATATAAATCATTTATTTTGAGATGTTGGTCTTAAGAAGTAAAACTTCTATACCAAATATAAAAATTATCGTACTTTGGTTGGAAGTATTCCTTCAAAATAACCTCTCTAGTCTTAGAATCTATTGTGTAGCTCATTAAGACTAAAGTTCATTTCAGATGGAGTGGGAGATTGATTTTCTCTCACTGGATGATAGATATGATTTTTATTTAGATGAAGGGCCTCGCCGATGGTTCAAGAGTGTGTGAACCATCTGATCTAGACTTCTCTGAGGTTTCAGAAGGGATAGAAACCCTAGGAAGTGTAATGGATTGATGAGGGTTGAATCAAACTTCAACATGCATAGTTAATTGATAAATGATAGTTTTATCAATTTTGGGGAGAGACCATCTATTTAGGTCATCTTCTTTCAAGGGGAACTCTGCCATTTTAGAGTTCTTGATTAAGTTATTATTTCTCCTAATCATTAGATTAGAACTTACTTCAAAAGAAGTAGAAGGCATATTACCAAAAATGGGGAAAAAGGGAGAGAAGAAGATGATGTAGGGAGAATTTGAAACAAATCACCACATAAGGATAAAACAAACTAAGTATAAACCTCCATTAGAGAATTATCTTCCCAGACAGTCAACAAAAATAGGACTTACAACCCTTTCAAGCTGAGGGATTTCACCATTTGCGATGAACGGAATATAAACCTACCGAGAATTATCCCACAGTCAACAATAAATAGGACTTATCACCCTATCAAGCATCACATGTGGATGGCCATTTGCGTCGAAGATGGGATAAAGCCATGGGAGGAATGAACAAAGTACTGGTTTATCCAAAGCATGGTGAAATGTAACAAAAAATTTCTAACATCCTTCCCCTCTCCAAGGATTTACCCCATCATGGCTCTAATACCAGACTTAAACCAGGATATATAAAACACTTATTTATTAAAACTTACAAATAACTTACACGATGGCAGTAGGCAAAGAGAATTTGAAACAAATCACCACATAAGGATAAAACAAACTAAGTATAAACCTCCATTTGAGAATTATCTTCCCAGACAGTCAACAAAAATAGGACTTACAACCCTTTCAAGCCTCACGCAATAGGGATTTATGGCCATTTGCGATGAAGACGGGATAAAGCCATGGGAGGAATGAACAAAGTACTGGTTTATCCAAAGCATGGTGAAATTTAACAAAAAATCTCTAACATCCTTCCCTAATAAAAGTATTGAATTTGCTAACAAATTTCTTGATATCATTCTAGATAAAAACTAGCTATAGTGGTTCTTAGGAGCTCTCAATTATGTAGCTGATTTATCAAAATCTTACCAAAGATGTAACCCCACTCTTTGACAGATTAAAAAAGAATCCCCCACCATGGTCTGATACTCATACATGGCGGTCATAAAATTAAAGAAAGGGTTCAAAACCTTCCCCTGCCTTAATCTTCTTGGGACCCGACTACTTTCAAAATTGTTGAAATAGATGTCTCGATAAGCTATGGAGGTATCCTAAAGCGGAAAAGAATTCTAGAAGAATTAGTTCACTTTATTTACGGTAAATGGAATTACTAAAAGTATTCCATTATCAAAAAAGAAATACTTTATGTGATTAAGTGCATCTCAAAATTCCAAGATGATTTACTTAATCAGCATTTTCTCCTTCGTATTGACTGGTATCAGTTGGTCCTTCAAAGACAATTTTTACTAAAATGGTGGAATTCAATCAATAGATGGCTACTTTTGGAAAGTAGCAATTATTTCTTTAGGATTGGTGATAAAACGGAATGTGATTTCTTTATCCCAAAGATATTTGTATTCAAATGACTTTTATTTTAGTCAAAAATTTGACACAACACTTTATTTTGGGAACTCCTTTTCTTCTTAAAATAATTCAACATTGAGGATAAGCTTAAGCAGAGTCTCTCCTTTGCTTCCACCTCTATATAAGGAGGCTCTGTCTTTGTAATTAGTGTGCTCAGTGCTGGTAAAGTCTGGTATCATAGCCATGATGGGGTAAATCCTTGGGGAGGGGAAGGATGTTTGAGATTTTTTATTGCATTTCACCATGCTTTGGATGAACCAATACTTTGTTCATTCCTCCCATGCTTTATCCCGTCTTCATCGCAAATGACCATCCCTGTTTCGTGATGCTTGATAGGGTGATAAGTCCTGTTTATTGTTGACTCTCTGGATTAATTCTCTGGTAGAGGTTTATATTCCCATCTTCATCGCAAATGGCCATAAATCCCTGTTGCGTGAGGCTTGGAAGGGTTGTAAGTCTATTTTTTGTTGTATGCGGGAAGATAATTCTCTAATGGAGGTTTATACTTAGTTATTTTATCCTTATGTGGTGATTTATTTCAAATTCTCTCCCTTTTTCCCCATTTTTTGGTAATATGGCTACTTCTTTTGAAGTAACTTCTAATCTAATGATTTGGAGAAATAATAATTTAATCAAGAACTCTAAAATGGCAGAGTTCTCCTTGAAAGAAGAAGACCTAAATAGATGGTCTCTCCCTAAAATTGATAAAACTATCATTTATCAATTTGAAACTTTTGATTTTAAGGAAAAATCTTTAATGAAAGCGTAGAACAAAACCACGTAGATCAAATGGATAAAATCATTTATCTACTAGTTTGAAGATCCATAAATATATGCAAGATTTTAAATATTTCATATAGGGATGATACGATAGTATTCAAACCTTTAACACTTAAAGGTCTAAATGCTTCTATTTTAGCAAGCCTAAAAGATGGCAGATGCCTTCACTGGGCTCAATCCCTAATGAGTGTTGTAGAGACTAGCATATGTCACGAGCCAGTTTATTTTAACACCTTTCCCAATCTAAGTTTATCTCTTTCTGATATAAACCTTTTTGAAGCTTTAAAATTACATTTACAGCTTTATGGTTATGATTTTCTCCCAGGTTCTGAAACTATTGATTTAATTTTCAGAATTAATTTTTGAGTTTTAAATACTCTAAATCCTAAAGTTCGGAAAGCTGTTCAACCAGCTGAACGAACTACTCTGATCGAAACAAATCTGTTAGCATCTCATATTGCTACTAATAGAGTGATTAAATGGAATGAGGTGGTATTTCTAGAATCATGGACTATACCATCTATGGTCGCACCAAGACCTTCCATTAATCAAGATGTAGATCAGATAATTCAAACAGCTGATGGTGATGTTGAAGTCAGATTCAACCCTCATCGATCCATCACACTTCCACAGGGTTTCTATCCCCGAAACTTCATAAGTCTAGATCGAGATGGTTCACACACTTGAACAATGTCAAGGCCCTTCTAAAATATATCTATCATCCGGTGATAAAATCAATCTCTCCATCGAAATGAACTTTAGTCTTAATGAGCTACCATAGGTTCTAAGACTAGAGAGGTTGTTCTGAAGGAATACTTCCAACCAAAGTATGATAATTTTTGTACTTGGTTTAAAAGTTTTACTTCTCAAGACCAACATCTCGAATAAATGACTTATACTTTGAGAAAATGAGTGAAAGAAATAGTCAAGCCACGATAACTATTCCTTTTAGTCGCATGATTTTGTAGTTAAAATGCTCAATCTGCTCAAGTTGCTATTTTAACTACCAAAAAATGGCAAACAGAGCAAGAAATATAATTGAAGCATCTTATCCTCCATCATCTTGTAAAATGGTGGATGGATGTACTTCGTTCCGGTTACGTATTGCCAAAATAAGTTTATGCAATTCTAAAAGAATTTGAATTTGTAATTAACTCTTAATTATAGTAATAGTATACTTCAAATAATCTTGATCATCTTTTTAGCCTAGAGTCTAAAATTGATGGATGCTTAAACAAAGGTTTAGCTTAGCAAGCTTAGAAAAGCTTCTACTAGTATAAACCCATTTGTAAAACCTTTATCCAACCACCTCTAAGCGGCTCTTAAGTTGGGACCCTCTTAGACATTATTTGATTCTAAATTTAAGTGAAAAGTATGTAGGAGCTCTTGAAGATATTAGTCAATTGGATGAAGATTCAAATGAATCCTCAGCAAATATCTTGATCAATCAAGTAATATTGAAAAAGTTCAAAACTTTTTCAAGAATTACAAGATCCTCATCCTCCTCTTGATATCCAAAAACTTTCTTATCCAAAGAAAAATTTAGAAAAAGAATATTATAATAATCCCTTTGAGGAACAGTGAGAAAATTATCTCACCATGAGTTCAGAATCTAAAATGATGGAGATGACAATATGTGATTTTGCTTGATATGATTGACTTTTGAAACATAAGCATTCATAGGGTATGAATGATTTGATGTTGAAAGTCCATCAATATTCCATTCATATAAAGAATCTCCATCATAATTTCTACGAAATGAGTATCTTCTCAAATAATAAATCGAGGAGGTGGGTTTTTTATTATAATGTTTTCCAAATTTTTCTTTGGATGAAAAGTTTTTTTATCAAGGAGGATGAATCTTGTAATTCTTGAAAAGGTTTTCAATATGATTGATATCTTTCGATGAGGATTCATTTGAATCTTCATCCATTATTGTCTTAAAACTCACATACTTTTCATAATTTAGAATCAAATGAATGTCTTTGAAAGGGTCTAACAGAGCCAGGTGGTTGGATAAAATTTAATGGGTTTATACTAGTAAGCTTTTATCTTCTTGATTTAAACCTTTTAAACATCGATCTTTTAGACTTCAACTAAAAAATGATCAACGAAGTATACTACTATAATTAAGTTGTTTAATTATAATTCTTTGAAGAACTTTATTAATTCTAAGGTTTATCATCCACCATTTTTGCGATGGAGGATAAGATGCTTCAATTATTTTTTCTTTGTTTGCCATTTTTGGTAGTTAAAAATAACAACAGATTGAATAATAGCGCAAAACCATGCTACGAAAGTTGCTTTGGCTTGACTATTTCTTTCTCTCATTTTCTCAAAATATAAATCATTTATTTTTGAGATGTTGGTCTTAGTAAAACTTCTATACCAAGTGAAATTATCATACTTTGGTTGAAAGTATTCCTTGAACAACCTCTAGTCTTAGAACCTATTATGTAGCTCATTAAGACTAAAGTTCATTTAGATGGAGTGGGAGATTGATTTTCTCTCTCCTTTGGATGATAGATATGATTTTTTATTTGGGTGAAGGGCCTCAATGGTTTATATGAACCATCCGATCTGAACTTCTCACGAGGTTTGAAGGGATAGAAACCAGGAAGTGTAATGGATCGACGAGGGTTGAATCGAACTTCAAAGCCATCATGTTGTTCAATTGATAATGATAGTTTTATCAATTTTAGAACCATATTTGGGTCTTCTTCTTTCAGGCTAACTTTTCGTATTTCTTTGATTAAATTATTATTTCTCCTAATCGTTAGAAGTTACTCGAAAGAAGTAGAAGCCATATTACCAAAATGGGGAAAAGGGAGAGAGGAAGATGTTGGAGAATTTAAAACAAATCACCACATAAGGATAAAATAAACTAAGTATAAACCTCCATTAGGAATTATCTCTGTCAACAAAAAATAGGACTTACAACCCTTTCAAGCCTCACGCACAGGTATTTATACCATGACAAAGATGGGAATATAAACCTCTACCGTAGAATTATCCTGCAGTCCAACAATAAACAGGACTTATCACCCTATCAAGCATCACGCAATAGGGATGGCCATTTCCAAAGAAGATGGGATAAAGCCATGGGAGGAATGAATAAAGTACTGGTTTTATATATCCTGGTTTTTATCAATTTGGATCACCCCGCATGGAAGAATGACCACTCCTAACCAAGAAGTCTTTCTTTTCATGGAGGTCGCGGTCGTGGCCGCTCTAATGGAAAATATTCGATTAATTCAACAATTGACATGATCCATTTAAAGACATATCTTTATGGTACTTCCTCTTCAACTACGGTTGAAATGGGTGAACCCTCTAAAAAAGTTGCAACACCATCCCTAAAAGATGTCGTTGCACAAGAACCTATTTATTTCTCTAAAGAAAAAATAGAATATTATTGAAATTAATCCTCATTATTCAATAAATAACTGCCCTTATTTGAAAGATATTTGGGAAACAATCCTTTCCCATTTAAATCTAATCTCTCAAGAGAAAATTATGAAAAAATCTTAATATAATTAAAGTATATTAAGATTAATCATATTCGTAATGGTAAACAGAGCAAGGAAAAATAATTGAAGCATCTTATCCTCCATCAGTTGTAAAATTGGTGGATGATAAACCTTTAGAATTAGCGGCCTTCAAAAAAATAAGTTCGATCCACAAATTCTAAAAGAATTTATTACTGTAATTAAATAACTTAATTATAGTAATAGTATACTTCAAATAATCACTGATCATCTTTTTAGAATCTAAAATCGATCAGATGCTTAAACAAAATATTTCTAAACGAAGAAAGCTTCAAAGCTTCTACTAGTATAAACCCATCAGAAACCTTTATTCAATCACCTCCTAAACTGGCTCTTAAGTTAGGATTCTCTTCTGAAGACATTCAGAATTTGATTCTAAATTTAAGTGAAAAGTATGTAGGAGCTCTTGAAGATATCATTCAATTGGATGAAGATTCAAATGAATCCTCAACCGAAACTAATACTGATCAATCACGTAATATTGAAAAAGTTCAAAACCTTTTTTTCAAGAATTACAAGATTCTCATCCTCATTTTGATATCCAAAAACTTTCTTATCCCAAGAAAAATTTGGAAAAGCATTATTATAAAACCAACACCGATTTATTATTTGAAGATACTCATTTCAGGAAATTCTATGATGGAGATTCTTTATATGGAATATTGATGGACTTTTGAACATCAAATCATTCATACCCTTCATCAAATGCTTATGCCGCTCAATCAAGACATCAAGCAAAACCACATATGAATTATCATTGTGATTCTCGAACACCAAAGGATGGTGGGATAATTTTTCTCCGTTCCTCAAAGAGAAGACCTCCTTAGAGAAATTGACTTAAGTACTAAGGATCTTCCAAAAAGAACAAAAAACCTAATGAAAATTCTATAATCTTCTTCAAACAATTATAGATCATTTTCTTTGGATCCATTGGAGATCAAGGAGAAAAACTCGCCCTTACTCCAAAAATTAAGATGTCCATCCTTAACCCATTTTGATGGTACAAGGATATATTTCTAAGATCGTCATGACACTTTCGATGCCAATAGCCTTCTGGAAGCAAAAATTCATTGAAGGCCTTCCTAATCTATTTACTGAAAAGGTTAAGGTTTCTCTTCATCTTTACGATGGAACCATCCCATATGAAACTCTTACATATGGAAACCTTATTTCTACATGTATTAAAACTAGTTTAGCAATTTGCTCTGATCTTAAATTAAAAGATCAAATGAAAAAAGAACGTCAACTTGAGCGAAAACAGCTTGGTGAATTCTGCAAACAATTCAACTATGACCCTCAGGTACATCCTGTATCTTCAAACACAAGGGAAAACCCCAAAATACTATTTTTCCTAAATGTGAAAAAACACGTCATAAAAAATGTGACAAATTCATGCACAAACATTGGCACTCTCGTCCCTCTGGTTCTAAAACTAAAGAGACAAGAGAAATAAAATTGTTATAAATGTGCATTGTCATTATGAGAATAGATATCAAGAAGAAGTTAAATGAACTGACAGAACGGGTTAAAAAAAAAAACCGATGAAAATTTTGCTTACATCCTCGATTCTCAAAGAGAATAAGAAGAAGAAGAACATATTTCATCTTCATATTCTCGATAAATCTAACTTTGCAAATCTCAATAGATAGATTATTATAAAATATAATAAATATGACAGGTATGTATACGCTCACCCACGAGCAAAAGGACTAATTAATTAAACTTTTAGCACAAGTTGAAGATGATTCAACTCGTGATAAAATTATCGATCTTCTTAATGATAAGAAAGATAAACTAGAAAATTTTAATTACATGCCTCCTATATACCCTTATCAAGTATTTAAGAAAAATAAAAGTACATCATCTTCTAATTTAGCTTCTTTTAAAAATTGAATTAAAAAACTAAAATTAGAAGTTCAAGAAATTAAAGTCGAGCGAAAGAAATGGTCATCTAATGGATCTTGAAATTAATCAGAAGACACCCAATTCATTTGAAAATATAGAAGCTGATTCTAATCAAGAACCAGGTTTCTTACAAAATATGCAAAAGATAATATACCATAAATGGTATATTTTCATTAAATTAATTATAAATAAAGAATTTATTTTGCCAAATTTAACTGCTCTAGTTAATAGCGGAGTAGATTTAAATTGTATACAAGAAGGAATAATTCCTTCTAAATATTTTGAAAAACAAGCCGTTAAAGTACAATGATGAATCTTTACAAATTAAGTATAAATTATCATCTGTGGCCGTGTGTCAAGATGATATTTGTATTCAAATGCCTTTTATTTTAGTAAAAATTTGACACAACGCATTATTTTGGGAACTCCTTTTCTTCTTAAAATAATTCATATCAGTAGAATTGATGATACTGGAATTCAGTGTTTTATTTGAGATAAGGAAATCACTTTTCGTTTATCACCAATCCTAAAGAAATTATCATAAATGAAGTGAATAGGCTTAATAATAAGTCTATGTATATAAATTATTTACAAGAAGAAATTGCTAGTTTAACTATTAAACAACAAATTTCTTCCCAAAATTAAAAGCAAAATTCAAAATTATCACCAAGAATTCCAAAGAAAAGACAACCCAATTTCGGGAAAGAAAGACTCATGGATCTCCATTGATAATTTCAATGAGAGACATTCATTAAGGCTCTTATCGATGAACGACACTACCTTGCTTTATGCAAAGAGATTATTTAAAGAAAGGAATAATTTGGCAATCCTACCCCTTGGAGCCGCACTACATTCTATGTTATGAATTCAGAAAGAGGAGACCCCGACTAATTAAGCCGCTAAACAAAGTTTGAAAATGGATCAGATATCCAATTCCTAATAAAAAGGATTTATTAAATAGATTGCATAATGCAAAATGATTTTCCAAATTTGATTTAAAATCAGGATATTGGTATATCCAGATAAAAGAATTGGATCGCTATAAAACAGCATTTACGGTTCCCTTTGGACATTACGAATAGAATGTAATGCCCTTTGGTTTAAAAAATGCACCTTCTGAATTTTAGCATATCATGAATGATATATTTAAAGATTATTTTAAATATATTTTAGTATTTGATGATCTGTTCTCAAACAATATTGATGAACACTTCAACAATCAAAAAAATATTAAAGTTAATTTTAAAAAATGGATTAGTCATTTTAGAAAATCAAATTATTTCAAATGAAATAAGATTTTAGTCATAATATATCCAATGCATCTATTATACCAATTAATGTATTGAATTTGCTAACAAATTTCTAATATCATTTTAGATAAAACCAACCAGTTTCTGGAGCTCAATTATGTAAATGATTTATCAAAATCTTAGATGTAGCCCTCTTTGAATTATTAAAACCCCTCACCATGGTCCATACCACCATGGCACAAATTAAAGAAAGGGTTCAAAACCTTCCCTATCTTAATCTCACGGACCCTACTAGTTTCAAAATTGTTGAAATAAATGCCTATGATAAGGGCTATGGAGGTATCCTAAAGCAGCGAAAGAATTCTAAATAAGAATTAGTTCACTTTGTTTTTAGTCAATGGAATCCTACTCAGTAAAAGTATTCCATTATCAAAAAAGAAATGCTCCGATACCAGACTTAAACCAGGGTATATAAGACACTTATTTATTAAAACTTAAAAATAACTTACATGATGTTAGAATCAAGAACTAAGGAGAGTACAGAGAATAAGAGAAGAGGAGAAGGAAAAAAAATTCGAGCACACATAATATGATAGAGCCTATATGAGGTGGAGGCAGAGAGACTTCTTAGAAGCTACAATTATTAAACAAAGAGAAATGTTTAAGCAAGATAATTATTAGATATAAACTTTTTTCAAAGCTACTATTATTAAAAGATACTTTGCTTAGGCAAGCATGCATTATTATAAGATGGCTACTTTGGAAAGTAGGTTATTTATTTTGGTGGGACCACTGTATAGGTTCGGTGAAGATAAGCAGCCACGCTTGGAAAGTAATTATTTCTTCGTCCGCTTTATGAATTTAAGTTTCTCCGGTGGATTCCACGTCGACACCGTTAGAAGACTCGCCACTGTCGCAGATATAGATAGGGTGATTAAACACCTTGGCTCTTAAGTTAGGACTCTCTTCTGAAGACATTCAAAATTTGATTCTAAACTTAAGTGAAAAGTATGTAGGAGCTCTTGAAGATATCAGTCAATCAGATGAAGATTCAATTGAATCCTCAATTGAAATTGATACTGATCAATCAAGTAATATTGAAAAAGTTCAAAACCTTTTTCAAGAATTACAAGATCCTCATCCTCCATTTGATATCCAAAAAACTTTCTTATCCCAAGAAAAATTTGGAAAAACATTATTATAAAAAACCAACACCTCCTGATTTATTATTTGAGGAAGATACTCATTATGTAGGAAATTCCTATGATGGAGATTCTTTATATGAATGAAATATTGATGGACTTTCTGAACTTCAAATTATTCATACCCTTCATCAAATGCTTATTTTTGCTACCGCTGTTCAATCTAGACATCAAGAAAAATCTCATATTATCGCTCGAGCCATCATTTCAGGATTCTCTGGAACTCTGAAAGGATGGTGGGATAATTTTCTCTCACTGCTCCTCAAAGGGAAGACCTCCTTAGTAAATTGACTTAACTACTAAGGATCTTCCAAAAGAACAACAAAAAACCTAATGAAAATTCGGTCTATAATCTTCTCCAAACAATTATAGATCATTTTGTTGGATCCATTGGAGATCAAGAAAAAAAACTCGCTCCTTACTCTTGAAATTAAGATGTCCATCCTTAACCCATTTTCGATGGTACAAGGATATATTTCTAGCACACGTCATGACACTTTATGATGCCAATAGCCTTCACTAGAAGCAAAAATTTATTGAAGGCCTTCCCAATCTATTTCTTAAAAGGTTAAGGTTTCTCTTGATGGAACTATCCCATATGAAACCCTAATATGGAAATCGCATGTATTAAAATCGATTAGCTATATGCTCGATCTTAAATTAAAAGATCAAATGAAAAGAGAACGCCTACTTGAATAAGATAGCTTGGAAAATTCTTTGAATAATTCAAGATCCTCTATCCTTTATTTTCCAAAATAGGGAAAACATAAAGACTATTTTTCCTAGAAAAATCACGTCATAAAAAATGTGATAAATTCATGCACAAACACAAGCACCCTCATCCCTCTGGTTCTAAAACCAAAGAGACAAGAGAAATAAAATATAACAAATGTGACCAGAATGTCAAAAAAAAATAAATGCCAATAAGAAGTTAAATGAACTTGATGAATAAGGGTTAAAATAAACCCTGATGAAAATTCTACTTACATCCTATGATTCTGACATAGAATCGGAAGATGAAGAAGAACTTATTTCATCTTCATTCTCATCGACTCGATAAATCTAATAAATCTAACTATTGCAAGTCTCATCAGATAGATTATTATAAAAATATAATAAATATGTGTCCAGATGCCAAAGAAGGACCAATTAATTTTTTAGCACAAGTTGAAGATGATTCAACTCGTGATAAAATTATCGATCTTCTTAATGATAAGAAGAAAGATAAATTAGAAAAATTTAATTACAAGTCTCCTATATACTTCTTATCGAAAGTGTTTAAGAAAAATGGCAAGTTCATCTTCTAATTGCCTTTAAGAGCTAAAATAATTAAGAAACTAAAATTAGAAGTTTAACAAATTAAAGCTGAGTAAGAGCAAATGAATGGTCATCTAATGGATCTTGAAATTAATAAAAAGATGCCCAATTCATTTGAAAATATAGAAGCCGATTCTAATCAAGAACTAGGTTTCTTATAAAAAATAAAAAAGGCAATGTAAATGGTATATTTCTATTAAATTAATTATAAATAAAGAATTTATTTTACCAAATTTAACCGCTTCTAGTTGATAAAAGTAAATTTAAAAGAAAGAAGGAAATTCCTTCTAAATATTTTGAAAACCAAGCCAAGGCAAATAATCGTGAATCTTTACAAATTAAGTATAAATTATCATCTATGGTGGTGTGTCAAGATGATATTTGTATTCAAATGCCTTTTATTTTAGTCAAAAATTTGACACAACACATTATTTTGGGAACTCCTTTTCTTAAAATAATGTCTATCACTAGAATTGATGATATTGGAATTTTTTGGGATAAAGAAATCGATTCCATTTTATCACCAATCCTAAAGAAATTATCATAAATGAAATGAATAAATAATATAAGTCTATGCAAAATTTACAAGAAGAAATTACTAGTTTAACTATTAAACAACAAATTTCTTCTCCAAAATTAAAAGTAAAATACCAAGAATTCCAAAGGAAGTCTGCAGACAACTAATTTCTGGGAAAGAAGACTCATGTAGTGGATCTCCTACATTGATAATTTAATACGAATAAATGCATAAGAAGAAGTTAAATGAACTTATTGAGGGGTTCAAACAAATCCTGATGAAAATTCTACTTACATCCTCTGATTCTGAAATAGAATTAGAAGATGAAGAAGAACATATTTCATCTTCATCCTCATTAAACCAGGACATATAAAACACCTATTCATTAAAACTTAAAAATAACTTACATGGCATGATGCGGAAGAACCAAGAGAGAAAGAGGAGGAAGAGAAGAGGAGAAGGGAAAATCAACCAAGCACCTAATACAGAAAGCCTCTTATATGCGGTGGAGAGACTTTGCTTAAGTACAATTATTAAAAAGATAGAAATGTTGCTTAGCTAACGATATAATTAATAAATAGAAACTTTCTTAAGAAAAGCTACTATTATTAAATAAAGATACTAAATAAGCAAATGTACAAAATATATAAGATGGATACTTTTGAAAGTAGCAAATATTTCATTTAGGGGACCCACTTTATGTAATAGGTTCTATGAAGATAAGCGCTACTTTTGGAAAGTAGCAATTATTTCTTCCGGTGGTTTATGAATTTAAGAATGGATTCTGTACGCCGAAGACTATGCTTATATAAATAGGGTGATTAAAGACCTTGGAAGTTGATTTCATAGATTTTTTGAGACGCCTTGTTGAATTTCTCCTCATGGGATAATGTCTTTTGATGCTTTGTAGTACCTCATCGCTCAAACAAAATCCATAGTTTTGAGGGATCATTAATTTAATAAGCTTTAATAATGGCTTTAATTTTCTTGAGTTTATCCTCAATGTTGATTGAATTCCACTATTTTAGTGTCTTTGAAGGACCATTTAAGGGTCCTTTCCATAACGTTCCCCAAATCCATGGATTTGGCTTCGGAAGAAATGAGTAAGATTTTGTCCTTGAATAATTTTTTTGGGATTAATAGCCATCATTTTGGGGGCAGCTTCCATCCAGTCATTGAAGACTTCTTTGACTGGATTTGGAAGAATATTTAATTTTGCTCTGAAATAGTTCCACCATCTGAAGAACTATGCTGGAAGTTCTTTGTTGATAATATCTTTGTTCATTATGAACATCCATGAATATTTCGCTATCATTGAGAAGAAGAAGGCCTTCATCATAGCTTGCACATAACACCAATAATTTATGCCAATGTAAATTAGTGGAGGATAAGAATACATTTTTCTTGAATGGACCCCATTGATGAAACATCTTTATATAACGCATATACAAAATTGTATGGTTCGATAATGGATTAATCTCAATACACTTTAATTGTATTAAGATTTTTCATAATTTTTTGAGAGATTAGATTCAAATGGGAAAGGATTGTTTCCCAAATATCTTTCAAATAAGGCCCACGAATTATTTATTAAATAATCAGAGGGATTAATTTCAATATATTCTATTTTATTTCTTTAGAGAAATAAATGTTCTTTTGTGCAACATCTTTGGGATGGTGTTGCGCTTTTAGAGGTTCACCCTTTTCAATCAAGAAGAGAAGTACCATAAAGATAAGTTTTAAATTGATCATGTCAATTATTGAATTGACCGGATCTTTTATAAGCCCATGGCGACCTCCATGAAAAGAACGATGTCCTCGGTAGTCATTCTTCCATGGGGGTGATTCCCCCTGATTCCTAAAAATCGTGAAGAGAGTTTTCATTACCTTTAATGAATTGATGTCAAAATCAGAGAGCTGATACATGATGCAAAAATTTTTTTGAAACTAAATTTTGACATCTTGTTCAATGATGTATTTGACAGGAACAAATCAAGGAGAAAAATGATTAAGTAAGTCATCTTGGAATTTTGAGATGCACTTAATCATAGAAAGCATTTCTTTTTTGATAATGAAATACTTTTGCTAAGTAGAATTCCATTTACTAAACAAATAAACTAATTCTTCTTTAGAATTCTTTCATGCTTTAGATACCATAGCTTATCGAGATTCAACAATTTTGAAACTAGGGTCGCAAGATTAAGACAGGGAAGGTTTTGAACCCTTTTTAATTTATGCATCATGGTATGGTATTTCATGGTGGGGATTCTTTTAATCATCAAAGAGTGGCACTGCATTTGGCAAGATTTTGATAGAAATTAGCTATATAATTGAGAGCTCAACCCAGAATGGTTTTTTATCTAAATGGTATAATAGAAGCATTGATATATATGGCAAAAATCTTATTTTTTGAAATAATTTGATTTTTGGCTCAAATAACTAATCCATCTTTAAAATTAACCATTTAAATATTTTAGATGGTTGAAGTGTTCAATATTGTTTGAGAACATCATCATATAGACTAAAAATATATTTAAAATAATCTTTAAATGAAATATTTAAATTCAAAAGGTGCATTTTTAAACCAAAGGGCATTACGTTCCATTCGTAATGTCCAAAGGGCACCGTAAATGATGTTTTATAGCGATCCGATTCTTTTATCTGATAATATCCTAATTTTAAATCAAATTTGGAATATATTTTTGCATTATGCAATCTATTTAATAAATCCCTTTTTAATTGGATATCCATCCATTTTAAAACTTTAATTTTGTAATTAATTACAAGTTGCGCTTCCTCTTTCCTTTTCACCAATTCATAACATAGAATGCGATGCTCCAAGGGGTGGATTGCGAATTATTTTTTTTAATAATGAATCTCTTTGCATAAAGCAAGGTAGTGCTCGCTCATCGACAAGGATGAGTCTTAGGGTAATGTCTCGCTCATTGAAATTATCAATGTATGATCCACTACATGAGTCCCTTGGTTGTCACCAACTTCTTTTGGAATTCTTGGTGGCAATTTTGAATTTTACTTTAATTTTGGGAAGAAATTTGTTATTTCATGTTAAACTAGCAATTTTTCTTGTAAATAATTTAGATGTAGACTTATTATTAAGCCTATTCATTTTATGATAATTTCTTTAGGATTAGTGATAAAATAGAATTTGATTTCTTTATCCCAAAGAAAACATAATTCCATCATAAATTGTGATAGCATTATTTTAAGAAGAAAAGGAGTTCCCAAAATAATGTGTTGTGTCAAATTTTGACTAAAATAAAAGGCATTTGAATATCATAAATACGGCCAATGATGATAATTTATACTTAATTTGAAAGATTCACTGGCCATCTTTAACTTATTTTTTCAAAATATTTAGAAGGAATTATTCCTTCTTGTATACAATTTAAAGCTCCTATCAACTAGAGCAGTTAAATTTGATAAAATAAATTCTTTATTTATAATTAATTTAATGGAAATATACCATTTTTGGTATATTGCCTTTAGTATATTTTTTAAGAAACCTAGTTCTTGATTAGAATCGACTTCTATATTTTCAAATGAATTGGGCATCTTATTAATTTCAAGATCTATTCACCATTCATTTGCTCTAACTTTAATTTGCTTAACTTCTAATTTTATTTTCTTTAATGCTTTTAGCTCGCTAAAGAAGTCAATTAGAAGATGATGAACTTGCCTCAAATTTTTCTTAAATACTCGACAGTATATAGGAGGCTTGTAATTAAAGTTTTCTAATTTATCTTTCTTCTTATCATTAAGAAGATCGATAATTTATCAAGTTGAGTCATCTTCAACTAATGCTAAAAGTTTAATTAGTCTTCGTAAGCACTATCATATTTATTATATTTTTATAATAATCTATATGTTGATAGGATTTGCAACAGTTAGATTTATCAGATTTATCAGAATCTGATGAGGATGAAGATGAAATATGTTCTTCTTCATCTTCTGATTCTATTTCAAAATCAGAGGATGTAAGTAGAATTTTCAATAGGCTTTGTTTTAACCCTTCGTCAATCTGAAGTTCATTTAACTTCTTCTTAACAGTGCATTTATTTGTGTAATGTCCTATACGACCACATTTGTAACATTTATTTCTCTTGTCTCTTTGGTTTTAGAACCGAGGGACGAGTGGTTTGTGCGAATTTATCACATTTTTTATGACGTGATTTTTCACATTTAGAAAAAATAGTCTTTCGTGTTTTTCCCCTATTTTTGGAAAATAAAGGATGTACACAGGATCCCGCTGAATTGAATTGTTAATTTAAAGGCCTTTCAAGTATGTTCTCTTCATTTGATCTTTAATTTAAGATCATATAGCTAATGATTTTAATAAATAAGGTTTCATGTTAGGGTTTCATATGGGATGGTTCCATCAGGAAGAGAAACCTTAACCTTTTCAACAAATAGATAGAAGGCCTTCAATGAATTTTGCTTCCAAAAGGCTATTGACATCATAAAGTGTCATGACGCTTAAATATATCCTTGTACCATCAAAAAAATGGGTACATCTTAATTTAATTTTAGAGTAAGAGCAGTTTTTTCTCCTTGATCTAATGGATCCAAAATGATCTATAATTGTTTGGACAAGATTATAACAATTTTCATTAGGTTTCTGTTCTTTGAAGATTCTTAGTACTTAAGTCAATTTGCTAAATCCCTTTGAGGAACAGAGAAAATTATCCCACCATCCTTTCGAGTTAAGAATCCCAAATATGCTTAATAATGGCTTGAAGTATTGAAGAAGAGCAATAAGCATTAGATGAAATGATTTGATGTTTAGAAAGTCCATCAATATTCCATTCATATAAAGATTCTCCATCATAGGAATTTCACTAAATGATCTTCCTCAAATAATAAATCGTGAGATTTTTATAATAATGTTTTTCCAAATTTTCTTGGGATAAGAAAGTTTTGGATATCAAATGGAGGATGAGGATCTTGAACCTGGTTTTGAACTTTTCAATATTACTTGATTGATCATATCAATTTTGGTTGAGGATTCATTTGAATCTTCATCCATTGACGATATCTTCTCCTACATACTTTTCACTTAAGTTTAGAATTAAATTCAATGTCTTCTAAGAGAGTCCTAACTGAGGCTTTAGAGGTGGTTGAATAAAGGTTTCACAAATGGGTTTATACTAGTAGAAGCTTTTCTAAGCTTTGCTAATTTTGGGGCTAGAAATCTTTTATTTAAGCATCGATCGATTTTAGACTGCTAAAAGATGATCGATTATTTGAAGTATTAATTATTAAGTTATTTAATTAATAAATTCCTTTAGAATTTGTAGATCGAAACTTATTTTTTCGAAGGCCGCTAATTTGAAAGTTTATCATCCACCATTTTTACTACTGATGGAGGATAAGATGCTTCAATTATTTTTCCTTGCTCTGTTTGCCATTTTCTAATAGTTAAAACAGCAACTTGAGCAGATTGAGCATAGTAACTGCAAAACCATGAAAGGAATACTTGCCTTGGCTTGACTATTTTTTTCTCTCATTTTCTCAAAATATAAATCATTTATTTCAAGATGTTGGTCTTGAAAAGTAAAACTTTTATACCAAGTACAAAAATTATTATACTTTGGTTGGAAGTATTCCTTCAGAACAAACTCTCTAGTCTTAGAACCTATTATGAAGCTCATTAAGACTTAAGTTCATTTCGATGGAGGAGATTGATTTTCTCTCAGATGATGATGATTTTTATTTAGGCAAGGGCCTCAATGGTGGTTTGAGCCATGATAGGTAAGGGGAGGAAAGATTTTAGAGATTTTGTTGTATTTCACCAAGCTTTGGATAAACCACTTTGTTCATTCCTCCCATGGCTTTATCCCATCTTCATAAAGGCCATCCCTATTGCTTTGATAGGGTGATAAGTCTCATTTATTTCTGGATAATTCTCTCGTAGAGGTTTATATCTTCATCACAAATGTAGAATCATGTGAGGCTTGAAGGGTTGTAAGTCCTATTTTGTTGATTGAAAAGATAATCTAATGGAGGTTTATACTTAGTTTGTTTTATCTTGTAATTTGTCAAATTCTCCTTCTCCATTTTTTTTCCCTTTTGGTTATATGACTTATACTTCTTCGAAGTAACTTCTAATCTAACATTAGAGAAATAATAATTTAATCAAGAACTCTAAAATGGTAGAGTTCCCCTTGAATTAAGAAGACCTAAATAGACGGTCTCTCCCCAAGATTGATAAAACTATCATTTATCAATTTGAAACTTTTAATTTTAAGGGAAAATCTTTAATGAAAATTGTAGAACAAATCGTTACTGTAGATCAATTGGATAAAACCATTTATCTACGAACGTTTGAAGATCTGCATAAATATATGCAAGATTTTAAATATATTCATATAGGGATGATACAAATAGCATTCAAACCTTTAACCCTTAAAGGTCTAAATGCTTATTTTAGCAAGCCTAAGAGATGGCAGATGCCTTCACCGTTCAATTTATGAGTGTTGTGAGACTACTATGTACGTCTATTTCAACACCTTTCCTAATAAGTTTTATCTCTTTCTAAATAAATCTTTTTGAAGCTCTAAAATTACATTTATAGCTTTATGGTTATGATTTCCTTCCGGGTTCTGAGACTATTGCTCTAATTTTCAAAATTCATTTTCGAGTTTTAAATACACTAAATCCTAGAGTTTGAAAAGCTGTTCAACCAGCCAAATGAACAACTCTGATTGAAATAAATCAAGATCCCATATTACTAATGATTTAAATAGAATGAGGTGATATTTTCTACTCATGGACTATATGTACCAAGATCTTCCATTAATCATGAGATAATTCAAACAACTGATGGCGATGTTGAAGTCAGATTCAACCCTCGTCGATCCATCACACTTCCTAGGGTTTCTATCCCTTCTAAAAACTCAGAGAAGTCTAGATCGGATGGTTCACACACTCCTGAATCATCGGTCGTGGCCCTTCGCCTAAATAAAAATCATATCTATCATCAAGTGAGAGAAAATAATTCTCCCACTCCATCTGAAATAAACTTTAGTCTTAATGAGCTACATAATAGGTTCTAAGACTAGAGAGGTTGTTCTGAAGGAATACTTCCAACCAAAGTAAGATGATTTTCATACTTGGTATAGAGTTTTACTTCTCAACACCAATGTCTCAAATAAATGATTTATATTTTGAGAAAATGAGAGAAAGAAATAGTCAAAGGCAATTTCATTTCATCATAGCTTATGCTGCTCAAGTTGCTTAACTACCAAAAAAAAAAATAAGGAAAAATAATTGAAGCATCTTATCCTCCATCTTGTAAAATGGTGGATGATAAACCTTTAGAATTCTACTAAAAATAAGTGATCCACAAATTCTAAAGAATTTATTATAATTAAATAACTTAATTATAAGTAAGATACTTCAAATAATCATCGATCATCTTTTAGAGTTTAAAATCGATCGATTTAAACAAAGGTTTCTAGCTAAACTAGCAAAGCTTCGAAAAGCTTCTCTTAGTATAAACCCATTTGTGAAACCTTTATCCAACCACCAAACTGCTCTTAAGTTAGGACCCTTCAAGACATTCAAAATTTGATTCTAAATTTAAGTGAAAAGTATGTAGGAGCTTTTGAAGATATTAGTCAGTTGGATGAAGATTCAAATGAATCCTCAACCGAAACTTATACTGATCAATCAAGTTATATTAAAAAAGTTCAAAATCTTTTTCAAGAATTATAAGATCCTCATCCTCCTTTTGATATCCAAAACTTTCTTATCCCAAGAAAAATTTGGAAAACATTATTATAAAAACCAACACCTCCGATTTATTATTTGAAGATACTTATCAAAATTTCTATGATGGATTCTTTATATGAATGGAATATTGATGGACTTTTGAACATCAAATCATTCATACCCTTCATCGAATGATTATGTTTATTTCGCTCAATCAAGACATCAAGCAAAACCACATTGTTAGCCATCATTTCGGATTCTTTGGAACTAAAGGATGGTGGGATAATTTTCTCACTATTCCTCAAAGGAAGACCTCCTTAGCAAATTGATTTAAGTACTAAGGATCTTCCAAAAGAACAAAACCTAATGAAAATTTGGTCTATAATCTTCTTCAAACAATTATAGATCATTTGTGGATCCATTGGAGATCAAGGAGAAAAAACTCACTCCTTACTAGAAAAATTAAGATGTCCATCCTTAACTCATTTTATGGTACAAGGATATATTTCTACACGCCATGACACTTTATGATATAGCCTTCAATGGAAGCAAAAAATTCATTGAAGGCCTTCCCAATCTATTTATTTAAAAGGTTAAGGTTTTCTTCAATGATGGAACCATCCCATATGAAACTCTTACATATAGAAACCTTATTTTTGCATGTATTAAAATTGGTTTAGCAATTTGCTCTGATCTTAAATTAAAAGATCAAATGAAAAGAGAACGTCTACTAAATAGCAATAACAACAATTCAACGAACCTGTGCCCCTTTATCTTCCAAATACAAGGGAAAACACAAAACTATTTTTCCTAAGCATGAAAAGCACATCATAAAAATATGATAAATTCACACGAACAGCACTCTCATCCTCCGGTTCTAAAGCTAAAGAGACAAGATAAAAAAATTACAAATGTGCATGGTCATTACAAATGGATGCCGTCAAGAAGAAGTTAAATGAACTGATTTAAGGGTTAAAACAAACCCTGATGAAATTTCTTCTTACATCCTCTGATTCTGAAAGAGAATCAGAAGAAGAAGAAGAACATATTTCATCTTCATCTTCATCAGATTTTGATAAATCTAATAAATCTAAGTATTGCAAATCCTGTCAGCAGAAAGATTATTATAAAAATATAATAAATATGACAGGTCTGTATATGCTCACCCACGAGCAAAAGGATCAATTAATTAAAATTTTAGCACAAGTTGAAGATGACTCAACTCATGATAAAATTATAGATCTTCTTAATAATAAGAAGAAAGATAAATTAGAAAAATTTAATTACAAGCCTTCTATATACTCCTTATCAAGTATTTAAGAAAAATAAAAGATCGTCTTCTAATTTCTTTTAACGAGCTAAAATCAATTAAAGAAACTAAAATTAGAAGTTCAACAAAAAGTGAGCAAGAGCAAATGAATGGTCATCTAATGGATCTTGAAATTAATCAGAAGACGCCCAATTCATTTGAAAATATAGATTCTAATCAAGAACCTTTTACAAAATATTCAAAGGGAAATATACCAGAAATGGTATATTTCCATCAAATTAATTATAAATAAAGAATTTATTTTATCAAATTTAACTATTCTAGTTGATAGTGGAGCAGATTTAAATTGTATACAAGAAGGAATAATTCCTTCTAAATATTTTGAAAAAATTAGCTAGCGGTTAAAGGCAGCTGATGGTGAGTCTTTACAAATTAAGTATAAATTATCATCTGTGGTAGTGTGTCAAGATGATATTTGTATTCAAATGCCTTTTATTTTGGTCAAAAATTTGACACAACACATTATTTTGGGAACTCCTTTTCTTCTTAAAATAATGTTTCAATGAATTGATGATACCAATTGTGTTTTCTTTGGGATAAAGAAATCACATTCCTCACCAATCCTAAAGAAATTATCATAAATAAAATGAATAGGCTTAATAAGTCTATCCATATAAATTATTTACAAGAAGAAATTGCTAGTAACTTTTAAATAGCAAATTGCTTCCCCAAAATTCAAAGAAAAATTCAAAATTGCCACCAAACATTCCAAAAGGAAAGGTGATAACCCATGCTAGAAAGAAAGACTCATGTAGTAGATCTCCATACATTGATAATTTCAATGAACAGACATTCACTAAAGCTCATCCTTGGATGAACGAGCTACCTTGCTGCAAAGAGAGATTACCGATTTTTAAAGAAAGGAATAATTTGACAACCCTACTCCTCTTGGAGCAGCATTCTATGTTATGAAAAAGGAAAGGGAAGAACTTTGTAATTAATTACAAGCGCTAAACAGTTTTAAAATGGATCGATATCCAATTCCTAATAAAAGAATTTATTAAATAGATTGCATAATGCAAAAAATATTTTCCAAATTTGATTTAGAAATAGATTGAAGGCCTTCAATGAATTTTTCTTAAAAGGCTATTGGCATCAATTATTTTAGAACTTTTCTTCTTAAAAAAATGCTTTGTAAAGATTCACCATCAGCTTTAACATTTTTGTTTTTCAAAATATTTATAAGGAATTATTCCTTCTTGTATATAATTTAAATCTATTATCAACTAGATAGTAAATAAATTCTTTATTTATAATTAATTTAATGGAAATATACCATTTCTAGTATATCTTCAATGATTATGGAAGTGCCCAAAATGAGGGCTATCCTAGAATGGCTCTTAAGTCCCTTTGATTATTCAATAAATAATTTGTAATTTTAGGTGCTTAAACAAAGGTTTAGCTAACTAGAAAGCTTCAAAGAAAGCTTTACTAGTATAAACCCATCTGGAAACCTTTTAGAAAATTTGTAAGTCTTATTGTTGATGTCAAAGATAATTCTAATGGAGGTTTAAACTTTTGTTTTATCCTTATGGTGATTTGTTCCAAATTCTCCTGCATCATCTTCCTCATCCTTTTCCCCATTTTTGGTAATGGCTTCTACTTTAAGTAAAAATTATCGTGGATCACCACGGAAGAATGACTACCCTAAGAGCGTTTCTTTCAAGGGTGGCCATGGCTCAATGGCAAAGATCAATTCAACAATTGGCATGATCAATTTGCAAACTTATCTTTATGGTACTTCCTCTTCCTATGGTTGAAAGGGTGAACCTAAAGCAACACCATCACTAAAGATTCAACAAGAACCTATTTATTTCTTAAGAAATCGATCCGCTGTCACAAATGGCCATCCTTGCATTAATAGGTGATAAGTCATTTATTATCAGGATAATGAAGAACTAAGGAGAGTACAGGAGAATAGAAGAAGAGAAGGGAAAGGCAAAAACGAGCACCAATAATTTATGCTAATTTTTGCAAATTAGTGGAGGATAAGAATACATTTTTCTAATGGAGTTAGTCGCTTTGATGAAAGATCTTTTGTATAACATTTGCTATAAAAATTATAGTATTCGATCACAACATGATAATCTAATACACTTTAATTGTCTTAAGATTTTTTCATAATTTTCTCTTGAGAGATTAGATTCAAATGGGAAAGGATTGTTTCCCAAATATCTTTCAAATAAGTCCACAATTATTTATTGAATAATCGAGGATTAATTTCAATAATATTCTTTATTTCTTGAGAAATAAAGTTCTTGGCAACATATCTTTTAGATGTTGCATTTTTTTAGAGGTTCACCCTTTATACAGAAGTTGAAGAAGAAGTACCATAAAGATAAGTTTGCAAATTGATCATGCCAATTGTTGAATTGACATCTTCCATTAGAGATGCACACCTTCATGAAAAAAGACCCTCTTAGTCATTCTTCCATGTGATCCATTGTCTGAATTCAAAATCGTGAAGAGAATTTTCATTACCTTTAATGAATTGATGTCAAAATCAAGACAGAGTGCGATGCATGATGCAAAATTTATTTGAAACAAAATTTTGAAATCTTGTTCAATGATGTATTTGACCGAACAAATAATAATGAAGAGAAATCGATTAAGTAAATCATCTTGGAATTTTGAGATGCACTTACCATAAAGCATTTTTTTTTGATAATGGAATACTTTGTAGTAGATTCCATTTACTAGAAATAAAGTGAACTAATTCTTCATAGAATTCTTCTTTTTGGATACCTCCATAGCCCTTATTAGAGGCATCTTCAACAATTTTGAAACTAATGTCAAAGATTAAGACAGGGAAGGTTTTGAACCCTTTCTTTAATTTGCCATGGTATGAAGCACATTTGGGGATTCTTTTAATCTATCAAAGAGTAGCATCTTTGGTAATATTTTGGGAGAAATCATACATAATTGAGAGCTCTAAGACTGAATGGTTTTATCTAAAATGATATAGGAAATTTGCAAAATAAAATACTTCATTAAGGTATAATAGATTGATATATTATAAAAAATCTTATTTCTTTGAAATAATTTGATTTTCCTCAAATAAATAATTCATTTTAAAATTAACCATTTAAATATTTTAGATGGTTGAAGAGTTTGTCAATAATATTGTTTGAAAATACCAACATCATCAATATAGACTAAATTATATTTAAAATAATCTTTAAATTTATTTGATAAAATTTAGAAGGTGCATTTTAAACCAAAGGGCATTACGTTTATTAATGTCCAAAGAGCATGAAATGCTATTTTATAGTGATCCGATTCTTTTATCTGGATTTGACAATATCCTGATTTTAAATTAAATTTGGAAAATATTTTTGCATTATACAATCTATTTAATAAATCTCTTTTATTAGGAATTGGAAATTTGATCCATTTTAAAACTTTGTTTAGCGGATTGTAATTAATTACAAGTCGCAGTCTCCCTCTTTCTTTTTCTATCGAATTCATAACATATCGATCAAGGGAGTAGGATTGCCAAATTATTTCTTTCTTTAATAAATCAACAATCTCTTCTTTGCATAAAGCAAGGTTTCATTCATCGACAAGACGAGCCTTAGTGTGAATGTCTCATTCATAAATTATCAGGAGAAATCCAATACATGAGTTTTTCTTTCCCGAGATTGTTGTCACCAAGACTTCCTTTGGAATTCTTGTAATATAATTTTTTAATTTTAGGGAAGAAATTTGTTGTTTAATAGTTAAACTAGCAATTTCTTCTTGTAAATAATTTATATGCATAGACTTATTATTAAGCCTATTCATTTCATTTATGAGAATTTCTTTAGGATTGGTGATAAAATGGAATGTGATTTCTTTATCCCAAAAAAACCATTAAGATCATCAATTATAGTGATAGCATTATTTTAAGAAGGAGTTCCCAAAATAATGTGTTGTGTCAAATTTTTTGACTAAAATAAAAGGTATTTGAATACAAATATCATCTTGACACGAATGATGATAATTTATACTTAATTTGTAAAGATTCAGTCATTTTAACCCATGCCTTATTTTTTCAAAATATTTTGAAGGAATTATTCCTTCTTGTTTAAATCTCACTATCAATTAGAGCACTTAAATTTGGAAAAATAAATTCTTTATTTATAATTAATTTAATGGAAATATCCATTTCGTATATTTCCTTGATATTTTATAAAACGGTTCTTGATTAGAATTTCTATATTTTCAAATGAATAGTGAATTTCAAGATCCATATGAACCATTTGTTTGCTAATTTTAATTTGTTAAACTTCTAATTTTAGTTTCTTTAATTCAGTTTTAGCTCTAAAGAAGGAATTAGAAGATGATGCTTCATTTTTCTTAAATACTTATAAGGAGTATAGAGGCTTGTAATTAAATTTTTCTAATTTATCTTCTTCTTATCAAAGATAGATAATTTATTGAGTTGAATCATCTTCAACTTGTCTGAAAGTTTAATTAATGGTCCTTTTATGGGTATTTAACTGACATTTATTATATTTTTATAATAATCATCTCTGACGACCAGTAGATTGATCTATTTATAAACCTTAAAAATCATACATGTAGGAGAAGCGAAAAGAACTATATGGGAGAATAGAAGAGAAGAGGAGAAGGGAAAAATAATGAGCACAATATAATACAGCATATAGCCTCCTTATATGAGGTGGAGGCACAAGAGAGATTTTTCTTCAAAGGTATAATTATTAAACAAAGAGAAACATTGCTTAAAGTTAAAACGATATAATTAAATAAAACTTATAAGAATCTACTATAATTAAAAGATATTTTGCTAGAAGAAGCAGGTACAAAATATTATAAGATGGCTTTGGAAAGAAATTATTTCTTTTGTGGGACCCACTTTATAGTAGGTTCCTTGGTGAGAAGATAAGCAACTTTTGGAAAGTAGCAATTATTTCTTCCGGTGGGTCACTTTATGAATTTAAGTTTCTTGGATTCCACATCGACGCCAAAAGACTAATGTCACAAGAAGATAAAGATTAAACACCTTATGTTGATTTTCAGATTTTTTTTTGAGACATTCCTTATAAATCTCACTCATGAGGATAACATCTTTCTGAGTACCTGTCATGAGAGCAAAATTTGTAGTTTTTGAGGATTTTCATAATAAGCTTTAATAATTTTTAATTTGCTTGAGCTTATGCTCAATGTTGATTGAATTCCACCAAGTAAGTCTTTGAAGGACCAAATAAAGGGGTCCTTTCCATATAATTTACCTCAAATCCATGATTTGGAAATCAAGAAATGAGCAAGATTTTATATATCCTAAAGTTTATGATGTAAATCGGGAGGAAGAGATTTTATTATATTTCACCATGCTTTGGATGAAATAGACTTTGTTCATTCCTCCCATTTTATTGCCTCAAATGCCCATCCTCATGTGATGCTTGATAGGGTGATAAGTCCTCAAATGCGGATAATTCTCGGTAGAGGTTTATATTCATCTTCATAAAATGGTCAAATCCCTCATTTGAGGCTTGAAAGGGTTGTAAGTCCTATTTTTGTTGTCATTCAAGATAATTCTCTAATGGAGGTTTATACTTAGTTTGTTTTATCCTTATGTGGTGAGTTGTTTCAAATTCCATCATCTTCTCTCTCCCTTTTCCTCATTTTGGTAACATGGCTTCTACTTTTTATAATTTCTATCTAACGATTAGGAGAAATAATAATTTAATCAAGAACTCTGAAATGGTAGAGTTACCCTTAAAAGAAGAAGACTTAAATAGATGGTCTCTCCCCAAAATTGATAAAACTATCATTTATCAATTTGGAACTACAACTGATGGTGATGTTGAAGTTCGATTCAACCCTCGTCGATCCATTACACTTCCTAGGATTTCTATCCCTTCAAATCTCGTGAGAAGTCTAGATCACACACACTCAAACCATCGAGCCCTTCAAATAAAATCATATCTATCATCCTGAGAGAAAATCAATCTCCCACTCCATCTAAATGAACTTTAGTCTTAATGAGCCAATAAAGCTTTAAGACTAGAGGTTATGAAAGAATACTTCCAACCAAAGTAATCATTTTTTTTTACTAAAGTTTTACTTCAAGACCAATGAAATAGATGATTTATATTTTGAGAAAATGAGAGAAAGAAATAGTCAAGCCAAAGCAACTATTCCATTTGTAGCATGGTTTTTCAGTTACTATGCTCAATCTACTCAAGTTGCTATTTTAACTATCAAAAAATGGCAAACAGACCAAAGAAAATGGTGGATGATAAACCTTTAGAATTAGCTAAAAAAAAATAAGTGATCCACAAATTAGAATTTATTACTAATTAAACAACTTAATTATAGTAATAGTATACTTCAAATAAATCATCATTTTAGCCTAGAGTCTAAAATTGATTAGATGCTTAAACAAAGGTTTCTAGCCTCTAAACTAGAAAGTTTTAGAAAGCTTCTACTAGTATAAACCCATTTGTAAAACTTTTATCCAACCACCTCAAATAGCTCTGTTAGACTCTCAAGACATTCAATTTGATTCTAAATTTAAGTGAAAAGTATGTAGGAGTTCTTGAAGATATCAATCAATCGATGAAGATTCAAATGAATCCTCAATCAAATGAATTGATCAATCATAATATTGAAAAAGTTCAAGACCTTTTCAAGAATTACAAGATCCTCATCCTCCTCTTGATATCCAAAAACTTTCTTATCCAAAGAAAAATTTGGAAAAACATTATTATAAAAAACCCACTCCTCTTGATTTATTATTTGAAGAAGATACTCATTTCGTAGGAAATTTCTATGATGGAGGTTCTTTATATGAATGGAATATTGATGGACTTTTTGAACATCAAATCATTCATACCCTTCATCGAATGATTATGTTTACTATTGCTGTTCAATCAAGACATCAAGCAAAACCACATATTATCGATCATTTTGATTCTTTGGAACTCAAAGGATGGTGGATAATTTTCTCTATTCTCAAAGGAAGACCTCCTTAGCAAATTGATTTAAGTACTAAGAATCTTCCAAAAGAACAAAGAAAACTAATGATAATCTTCTTCAAACAATAGATCATTTTTTTTGGATCCATTGGAGATCAAGGAGAAAACTCACTTACTAGAAAAATTAAGATGTCCATCCTTAACTCATTGATGGTACAAGGATATATTTTCTAGACGCCAGTCATGACACTTTATGATGATAGCCTTCAATGGAAGCAAAAATTCATTGAAGGCCTTCCCAATCTATTTCTTGTTTTTTTCTCACGATGGAACCATCCCATATGAAACTCTTACATAGAAACCTTATTTTTGCATGTATTAAAATTGGTTTAGAATTTGCTCGATCTTAAATTAAAAGATCAAATGAAAAGAGAACGCTCTAGCTAGCATTTTGGCTTAATTCAAAAATTCAACTGAACCAGTGCCCCTTTATCTTCCAAATACAAGGGAAAAATAAAAAAACTATTTTCCTAAGCATGAAAAGCACATCATAAAAATATGATAAATTCACGCATAAAGCACTCTCTCCCTCTGGTTATAAAACCAAAGAGACAAGATAAATAAAATATTACAAATGTATGTGTCATTACAAAATGGATGCACTCCAAGAAGAAGTTAAATGAACTTGATTAAGGGTTAAACAAACCCCGATGAAATTCTTCTTACATCTCCTGATTCAAGAGAATCGAAGAAGAAGAACATATTTCATCTTCATCTTCATCGATTTTGATAAATCTAATAAATCTATATTGCAACCGAAAGAGATTATAAAAATATATAAAACATGAAGTTCAGATATGCTCACCCACGAGCAAAGGATCAATTAATTAATTTTAGCATAAGTTGAAGATGACTCAACTCATGATAAAATTATAGATCTTCTTAATAATAAGAAGAAATTAGAAAATTTAATTACAATTTTCTATATACTCCTTATCGGTATTTTAAGAAAAAAATATAAGAAAAGTTCTTTTTCTAATCTTTTAGAGCTAAAAGCGAATTAAAGAAACTAAAATTAGAAGTTCAACAAATTAAAGCAGAGCAAGATCAAATGAATGGTCGTCTAATGGATCTTAAAATTAATCAGAAGACACCCAATTCATTTGAAAATATAGAAGCCGATTCTAATCAAGAACCAGGTTTCTTACAAAATATTCAAAGGGAAATATACCATTTAAATATATCAAATTAATTATAAATAAAGAATTTATTTTATCAAATTTAACTATTCTAGTTGATAGTGAGATTTAAATTGTATACAAGAAGGAATATTTCTAAATATTTTAAAAAAATTAGCTAGCTAAAGGCAAAAAATGGTGAGTCTTTACAAATTAAGTATAAATTATCATATGGTGTGTCAAGATGATATTTGTATTCAAATGCCTTTTATTTTAGTCAAAATTTGACAAACACATTATTTTGGAAACTCCTTTTCTTCTTAAAATAATGTATCAATAGAATTGATGATGAATTTGTTTTCTTTGGGATAAAGAAATCACATTCCATTTTATCACCAATCCTAAAGAAATTATCATAAATAAAATGAATAGGCTTAATAATAAGTCTATACATATAAATTATTTGCAAGAAGAAATTAGTTTAACTTTAAACAAATTGCTTCCCAAAATTCAAAGAAAAAATTCAAAATTGCCACCAAACATTCCAAAAGGAAGTTTGTGGTGATAACCCAATTGCTTAGGAAAGAAAGACTGTAGTAGATCTCCCATTGATAATTTCAATGAGACATTCCACAAAGCTCATCCTTGTTAGATGAACGAGCACTACCTTGCTTTATGCAAAGAGAAATTAATTAAAGAATAATTCAATTCCCTTTGAGCAGGAAAAGAGGGGAGAACGCTAATTAATTTACAAAAGCCTAAACAAAGTTTTAAAATGGAAAGTAGTATATATTAAATAATGTGGATTTATTAAATAGATTGCATAATGCAAAAATATTTTCCAAATTTGATTTAAAATCAGGAAATAGATTGGGAAGGCCTTCAATGAATTTTTTCTTCCAATGAAGGCTATTGGCATCAATTATTTTAGGAACTCCTTTTCTTCTTAAAAAAATGCTTTGTAAAGATTCACCATCGGCTGCCTTTAACCGTTGGCTTATTTTTTCAAAATATTTAGAAGGAATTATTCCTTCTTGTATTTAAATCGCTCATCAACTAGAGTTAAATTTGGTAAAATAAATTCTTTATTTATAATTAATTTAATGGAAATATACCATTTCTAGTATATCTTCAATGACTGGATGGAAGCTGCCCCCAAAATGAGGGCTATTAATCCTAGAACTGGCTCTTAAGTCCCTCTGATTATTCAATAAATAATTGGGCCTTAGGAGGTGCTTAAACAAAAGGTTTCTAGCCCTGAAACTAGCAAAGCTTCAGAGAAAGCTTCTACTAGTATAAACCCATCTGTGAAACCTTTTATGAGGCTTGAAAGGGTTGTAAGTCTTATTTTTGTTGACTGTCTGGGAAGATAATTCTCTAATGGAGGTTTAAACTTAGTTTGTTTTATCCTTATGTGGTGATTTGTTCCAAATTCTCCCTGCATCATCTTCCTCTATCCCTTTTTCCCCATTTTTGGTAATATGGCTTCTACTTCTTTTGAAGTAAACAGGGACGATCAGGGTGGATCACCCCACATGGAAGAATGACTACTCCTAACCGAGGACGTCTTTCTTTTCATGGAGGTCGCGGCCATGGCCGCTCTAATGGCAAAGATCCGGTCAATTCAACAATTGGCATGATCAATTTGCAAACTTATCTTTATGGTACTTCCTCTTCAACTATGGTTGAAAAGGGTGAACCCTCTAAAAAAGCTGCAACACCATCACTAAAAGATATCGTTGCACAAGAACCTATTTATTTCTCTTAAGAAATCGATCCCGTCTTCGTCACAAATGGCCATCCCTGTTGCGTGATGCTTGATAGGGTGATAAGTCCTATTTATTATTGACTGTCTGGGATAAGGCAGGAAGCAGGAAGAACTAAGGAGAGTACAAGAGGAGAATAGATGAGAAGAAGAGAAGGGAAAACTGAGCACTGAGCACTGAGCACCAATAATTTACGCTAATTTTGTACTGTAAATTAGTGGAGGATAAGAATACATTTTTCTCTAGGAATGGAGTTAGTCGCTTTGATGAAAGATCTTTTGTATAACGCATTTGCTATACAAAATTGTATGGTTCGTCTGATCACGAACATGATTAATCTCAATACACTTTAATTGTCTTAAGATTTTTTCATAATTTTCTCTTAAGAGATTAGATTCAAATGGGAAAGGATTGTTTCCCAAATATCTTTCAAATAAGGCAATTATTTATTGAATAATCGAGGGATTAATTTCAATAATATTCTTTTATTTCTTTAGAGAAATAAACAGTTCTGTGCAACCATATCTTTAGGGATGGTATTGTTGCCTTTTTAGAGGGTTCACCCTTATAACCGAAGTTGAAGAAGAAGTACCATAAAGATAAGTTTGCAAATTGATCATGCCAATTGTTGTTGAATTGGATCTTTTATAGATGCCATGACCTCCATGAAAAGAAAGACGCCTCATTAGAGTAGTCATTCTTCCATGGGTGATCCACCCCATCTCGCAAGAATTCACGTCAAAATCGTGAAGAGAATTTTCATTACCTTTAATGAATTTGATGTCAAAATCAAGACAGTGCGATTTATGATGCAAAATTTATTTTGAAACTAAATTTTTGAAATCTTGTTCAATGATGTATTTGACTGAGGAACAGTCAATACGAAAGAGAAAATGCTGATTAAGTAAATCATCTTGGAATTTTGAGATGCACTTACTCATAGAAAGCATTTCTTTTTTGATAATGGAATACTTTTGCTGAGTAGGATTCCATTTACCAAAAATAAAGTGAACTAATTCTTCTATAGAATTCTTTCAAGATACCTCCATAGCCTTATTAGCATCTATTTCAACAATTTTGAAACTAGTAGGTCAAAAGATTAAGATAGGAAGGTTTTGAACCCTTTCTTTAATTTTATGCACGCCATGGTATGAATATCGACCAATGGGGATTCTTTTAATCACAAAGAGTGTGATCTTTGGTAAGATTTTGGGAGAAATCATAATTGAGAGCTCTAAGACCTCAAATGGTTTTATCTAAAATGATATCAGGAAATTTGTTAGCAAATAAAATACTTCTATTAACTGGTATAATAGAAGCATTGGACATATTATGGCTAAAAATCTTATTTCAGTTTGAAATAATTTGATTTTTGGCCCTCAAATAAATAATTCATTTTTTAAAATTAACCATTTAAATATTTTTAGATGGTTGAAGAGTTCGTCAATATTGTTTGAAAACACTAGAACATCATCAATATAGACTAAATTATATTTAAAATAATCTTTAAATTTATTATTCATGTTATGCTGAAATTTAGAAGGTGCATATTTTAAACCAAAGGGCATTACGTTTTATTCGTAATGTCCAAAGAGCATCGTAAATGCTATTTTATAGTGATCCGATTCTTTTATCTGGATTTGCCAATATCCTGATTTTAAATTAAATTTGGAAAATATTTTTGCATTATACAATCTATTTAATACCCTTTTATTAGAATTGATTTGATCCATTTTAAAACTTTGTTTAGCTTGTAATTAATTAGTCGGTCTCCTCTTTCTTTTCTGTAATTCATAACATAGATGATGTACTCCAAGTAGGATTGCCAAATTATTTCTTTCTTTAATAAATCAATAATCTCTTCTTTGCATAAAGCAAGGTAGTGCTCATTCATCTGACAAGGACGAGCCTTAGTGTGAATGTCTCATTCATTGAAATTATCAATGTACAGGAAATCCACTACATGAGTCTTTCTTTCCCAGAAAGCAATTGGGTTGTCACCACAGACTTCCTTTTGGAATTCTTGGTGGCAATATTGAATTTTTGCTTTTAATTTTAGGGAAGAAATTTGTTGTTTAATAGTTAAACTAGCAATTTCTTCTTGTAAATAATTTATATGCATAGACTTATTATTAAGCCTATTCATTTCATTTATGAGAATTTCTTTAGGATTGGTGATAAAATGGAATGTGATTTCTTTATCCCAAAAAAAACCATGAATTCTAGTATCATCAATTATAGTGATAGGCATTATTTTAAGAAGAAAAGGAGTTCCCAAAATAATGTGTTGTGTCAAATTTTTGACTAAAATAAAAGGTATTTGAATACAAATATCATCTTGACACGTGACCACAGATGATAATTTATACTTAATTTGTAAAGATTCACCGTCGGCTGCCTTTAACCGATGCCTTATTTTTTCAAAATATTTTGAAGGAATTATTCCTTCTTGTATTCAATTTAAATCTACTCCGCTATCAATTAGAGCACTTAAATTTGGAAAAATAAATTCTTTATTTATAATTAATTTAATGGAAATATCCATTTCTGGTATATTTCCTTTTGTATATTTTATAAGAAACCTGGTTCTTGATTAGAATCGGCTTCTATATTTTCAAATGAATTGGGTGTCTTCTGATTAATTTCAAGATCCATTAGATGACCATTCATTTGCTCTTGCTTAGCTTTAATTTGTTGAACTTCTAATTTTAGTTTCTTTAATTCGCTTTTTAGCTAAAGAAGAATTAGAAGATGATGAACTTGCTTATTTTTTCTTAAATATTAAGGAGTATATAGAGGCTTGTAATTAAATTTTTCTAATTTATCTTTCTTATCATTAAGAAGATAGATAATTTATCAATGAAGTTGAATCATCTTCAACTTGTGAAAGTTTAATTAATTGGTCCTTTGCTATGGGTGAGCGATACGCCATATTTATTATATTTTTTATAATAATCTATCTGCGACAGACTTGTATTAGATTGATCATATTTCAAACCTTAAAAATAACTATGGGCGAAAGGAAGGAAGAACTAAGGAGAGAGAGAGAATAGAAGAGAAGAGGAGAAAAAGCACGAGCACACATAATACAGACATCCTTTATAGTGGAGGCAAGAGACTTAAGCAAAGGTATAATTATTAAACAAAGAGAAACATTGCTTTAAGCAATATATAATTATTAAAAAACTTTCTTAAGAAAATCTACTATTATTAAAAAAAAGATACTTTGCTTTGAGGCTAAGAAAGGTATGATGGCTACTTTGAAAGTAGCAATTATTTCTTTGGTGGACCCACTTTATGTATAGTAGGTTCCTTGGTGAAGATAAGCAACTACTTTTACAATTATTTTCTGGGGTCTTTATGAATTTAAGTTTCTCCAAGGATTCCAATTCCCATGTCATAATATATGATTAAACACCTTCAGTTGATTTCAGATTTTGAGACTTATGTTAAATCTTATGAGGATAACATTTTGATGCTTTGTAGATCTAAGAGCTCTTGTAGTTTTTGAGGGATCGTTAATTCATAATAAACTTTAATAATTTGCTGCTTATGCAAATGTTGATAATTCCACCATTTTAGTAAAAATTATCTTTGAAGAACCGATTGAAGGGGTCCTTTTGTTAGCCCAAATCCATGATTTGGCAAATTAAGAAATAGCAAGATTTTATATCCTTGTATCTTATCAGCAATGATGGGGTAAACTGAGGGAAGGATGTTAGAGATTTTTTATTATATTTCACCATGCTTTGGATGAAATAGTACTTTGTTCATTCCTCCATGGTTTTATCTGCCTTCTAAAATGCCCATCCTCTTTGTGATGCTTGATAAGTCATGTATTGTTGAATCGATAATTCTCCGTAGAGGTTTATATTCCCATCTTCATCAAATGGTCATCCCTATTAATGAATGAAAGTAAATTTTGTTGTCTGTAAAGATAATTTAAATGGAGGTTTATACTTAGTTTGTTTTATTTTATGTGGTGAGTTGTTTCAAATTCTCAGATCATCTTCCTCTTTTTCCTCATTTTGGTAATATGGCTTCTACTTTTAGTAACTAATCTAACGATTAGGAGAAATAAGAACTCGAAATGGTAGAGTTATAAAATAAGAAGACTTAAATAGATGGTTCTCCCCAAAATTGATAAAACTATCATTTATCAATTTGAACTGATGGTGATGTTGAAGTTCATTCAACCGCCATCCATTACACTTCCTGGGATTTCTATCCCTTCAAATCTCAGAAGTCAGATCATGGTTCACACATTTAAACCATCGAAAGGCCCTTCGCCAAATAAAAATCATCTTATCATCCAGTGAGAGAAAATCAATCTCCCACTCCATCTGAAATGAACTTTAGTCTTAATGAGCTACACAATAGGCTTTAAGACTAGAGAGGTTATTATGAAAGAATACTTCCAACCAAAGTACGATCATTTTCATACTTGGTATAGAAGTTTTACTTCTTAAGACCAACGCCTTGAAATAGATGATTTATATTTTGAGAAAATGAGAGAAAGAAATAGTCAAGCCAAAGCAACTATTCCATTTGTAGCATGGTTTTTCGCATTATGCTCAATCTGCCAAGTTGCTATTTTAACCATCAAAAAATGGCAAAGACAAGAAAATGGTGGATGATAAACCTAGAATTAGTGCCTCAAAAAATAAGTTCGATCCACAAATTTAAAGAATTTATTACCGTAATTAAACAACTTATAGTAATAGATACTTCAAATAATCATTGATCATCTTTAGTATAAAATTGATTAGATGCTTAAACAAAAGGTTTCTAGCCAAAACTAGAAAGCTCGAAAAGCTTCTATTAGTATAAACCCATTTGAAAACTTTTATCCAACCACCTCCTAATTAGCTCTTTAAGTATCTTCAAGACATTGATTTGATTCTAAAGTGAAAGTATGTAGATTCTTGAAGATATCTTTGGATGAAGATTCAAATGAATCATCAAAAGACATCGATCAATCAGTAATATTGACCTTTTCAAGAATTACAAGATCCTCATCCTCCTCTTGATATCCAAAACTTTCTTATCCAAAGAAAAATTTGGAAAACATAATTATAAAACCCTCTTTGATTTATTATTTGAAGAAGATACTCATTTCAGAGAAATTCTATGATGGAGATTCTTTATATGAATGGAATATTGATGGACTTTTCAACATCAAATCATTCATATTCATCTAATGCTTATGTTTGCTAAAGACATCAAGCAAAACCAATATATTTGAGCCATCATTTGTGATTCTCTAGAACTCAAAGGATAATTTTCTTCTATTCTTCAAATACCTCCTATAAATTGATTTAAGTACAAAAGGATCTTCCAAAAGAACAAGAAAAACTAATGAAAATTTAGTTTATAATCTTCTTCAAACAATTATAGATCATTTTGCTTTGGATCCATTGAGATCAAGGAGAAAACTCTTCCCCAAAAATTAAGATGTCCATCCAACCCATTTTGATGGTACAAGGATTTATTTCTAGACGCCATGACACTTCATAATGCCTTCACTGGAAGCAAAAATTCATTGAAGGCCTTCTTAATCTATGAAAAAGGTTAATTTCTCTTCATCTTTACTATGGAACCATCCCATATGAAACCCTTATATGGAAAATTATTTCGCATGTATTAAAGTCGCTAGCAATCTACTCATCTAAATAAAGATCAAATGAAAAGAGAACGCCTACAAGCACAAAAGCTTGGTAATTGACCAATTCAACCGTGATCTGCACGCTTATCTTATAAACATAGGAAAACACGAAAATATTTTCCTAAATGAAAAATCGTCAAAAAAAAATGACAAATTCTATTTAAATGCACCGTTAAAACCAAAGAGACAAGAGAAATAAAATGTTACAAATGTGGTCGCATTCATAAACAGATGTAATCACAAGAAGAAGTTAAATGAACCAGATAAAAAACAAACCCGATGAAAATTTTGCTTATTCTCTGATCGAAGAGAATAAGAAGAAGAACATATTTCATCTTCATCCTCATCGATTCTATAATGATAAATCTATTTAACTCTATCAGATAGATTATTATAAAAATATAATAAATATGACAGTCTGTATATGCATCACCAGCAAAAGGACCAATTAATTAAACTTAGCATATGTTGAAGATGATTCAACTCAATTATAGATCTTCTTTGACAAGCAAAAAGATAAATTAGATTTATTACAAGCCTCCCATATAATCGTCATTTAAGAAAAATGAGGCAAGTTCATCATCTCTTTTATTTAGCGAAAAAAAATTAAAGAATAAATAGATATTTAACTCGACAAAGCATTTATTTCAATGATGACCACATTTGCAACATTTATTCATCTCTTTGGTTAGAAAGAAGAGTCTTTGAAATTTATCGAAGCATTTTCTGTTTAAAAGGTGTTTTCTTTATTATTTTAAAATAAATGAAATTTGAGGATTACGCTGAGATAAATCCTTCAGAATTTTTCATTGATCTTAATTTAAGATTAGAGCATAATAACCAATCCAATTTTTTATGGTTCCATCGATAAGAAACCTTAACATTTTAAAGAATAGAAGGCCTTCAATGAATTTTGCTAAGGCTAGGCATCATAAAGTGTCATGACGCTGTACCTTATCATAAAATGGGTTAAGGATGGACTTCAAGTAAGAGTGATTCATCTGTATTCAAAATGATCTATTTTTGAGAACAAATTATTAATTTTGAATTTTGTACTTGTTATTTTGGAAATTTCAGGAACAAAGGAATAATCTTTGAGTTCGAGAATCAAATGATGGCTTTATGAGGTTTTGATGTAGATTGAACATAGAAAACATACATTTATGAATATGAATGATTTGATGTCTAAAGTCCATCTATATTCCATTCAAAAAGAATCCATCAAGAATTTCCTAAAATGAGTATCTTCCTCACAAATCGAGGTGTTGGTTTTTAAAAATAATGTTTTTTTCCAAATTTTCTTGAGATATGAAAGTTGATATCAAAATGAGGATGAGGATCTTGTAATTCTGAAAAGGTTTTGAACTTTTCTATTACTTGATGATCAAGATTAGGATTTCAAATCTTCATCCATGATCGATATCTCAGAGCTCTACATTTTCTTTTCATTGAATCACCAATGTCTTCAAAAGAGGGTTTAACTTAAGAGCATTTAGATGGTTGGATAAAGACAAATGTTTATACAAGAGAAGCTTTTTCTCATGCTAGTTAACTAAACTTTGTTTAAGATCATCGATTTTGACCAGAAAAAAGATGATTAGTGATTATTTGAAGTATATTACTATAATTGAGTTGTTTAATTAGAATAAATTCTTTAGAATATTTGATGAAACTATTTTCATCCGCTAATTCTAAATATCATCCACCATTTTACAACTAATGGAGGATAAGATGCTTCAATTATTTTGCTTTGCTACATTTTTGGTAGTTAAAATAGCAACTAGCATTATAATCTAAAATCATGCTATGAAAGGAATAGTTTTTTGACTATTTCTTTTCTCTCATTTTCTCAAATATAAATCATTTAAAACGCTTCAAGTAAAATTTATACCAAGCATGAAAATTATCATCTTGGTTGAAGTATTCCTTCAACAACCTCTAGTCTTAGAACCTATTGTGTAGCTCATGAAAAGTATGAAGCTCTTGAAGATATCACTAATCATGAAGATTCAATTGAATCCTCAATTGAAACGATAATTTGATCAATCATAATATAAAAAAGTTCAAAACCTTTTTCAAGAATTACAAGATCCTCATCCTCCTTTTGATATCCAAAAACTTTCTTATCCCAAGAAAAATTTAGAAAAATATTATTATAAAAAACCAACACCTCCTGATTTATTATTTGAGGAAGATACTCATTTTGTAAGAAATTCCTATGATGGAGATTCTTGATATGAATGGAATAGACACTTTCAACATCAAATCATTCATACCTTCATCAATGCTTATATTTTACTATGCTCAATCTAGACATCAAGCAAAACCTCATATTAAAAGCCGAGCCATCATTTCAAGATTCTCTGAACTCAGATGGTGGGATAATTTTCTCACTTCTCTCAAAAGAAAACATATCCATTTAGATCAGAAAATGAAGATGTCCATCTTAACCCATTTTTGCGGTACAAGGATATATTAAATGCATGACACTTTATGATTAATAGCCTTCACCGGAAGCAAAAATTCATCAAGGCCTTCCTAATCTATTTGTTGAAAAGGTTAAGTTTTCTTTCATCTTACGATGGAACCATCCCATATGAAACCCTATAAGGAAATCTTATTTCTGCATGTAAAACTAGAAGAATCTACGATCTTAAATTAAAAGATCAAATGAAAAGAATATCTACTGACAAACAAATTGGCAAATTCTAAGAGCAATTCAACTGTGATCTGATGTCCTTTATCTTAAAAAACACAAGAAAATACTAAAAACTATTTTCTTAAATGAAAAATCTCAAAAAATGTGATAAATTCATAAATATTAAAGCACTTCGCCCTCCGGTTTTAAAACCAAAGAGACAAGAGAAATAAAATGTTACAAATGTGTAATAGGTCATTACACAATTGATGCACTCAAGAAGAAGTTAAATAAACTTGATTGAAGGTTAAACAAATCGATGAAAATTACATCCTCCATTCTAAGAGAATCAAGAAGAAGAAGCACATATTTCATCTTCATTCTCAAATTTTGATAAATCGAAATTTAATCTTAACTCGTCACAAATAGATTATTATAAAATATAATAAATATGACAAAATCAGATACGCCACACCAAAGCAAAAGGACCATTAATTAAATTTTAAAACAAGTTGAAGATGATTCAACTCGTGATAAAAGGAATTTATTAAATAGATTGCATAATGCAAAAATATTTTCCAAATTTGATTTAAAATCAAGATAAGCATCATAAAGAATCGATCGCTATAAAATAGCATTTACGTTCTTTGGACATAATGGAACGTAATGCCCTTTTGGTTTAAAAAATGAACCTTTTGAATTTCAAAGATATCATGAATAATATATTTAAAGATTATTTTAATATATTTTACTATATTGATGATGTTCTTATGTTCTCAAATACATTGATGAACATTTTTCCATCTAAAATATTTAAATGGTTAATTTTAAAAGATTAGTTATTTCATAAAAAATCAAATTATTTCAAATAAATAAGATTTTATTATAATATATCCAATGCTTCTATTATACCAATTAATAGAAGTATTGAATTTGCTAACAAATTTCTTGATATAACCAAATACTATTCTTAGAGCTCAATGTAATTGATTTCTATCAAAATCTTGCCAAAGATGTATCCTCAATTAAAAGAATTCTCACCATGGTCCGATACTCATTCATACAAAAAATTAAAGAAAGGGTTCAAAACCTTCCTTCTTAATCTTACGGACCCTACTAGTTTCAAAATTGTTGAAACTAATGCCTCTGATAAGGGCTATGGAGGTATCTTAAAGCAGTGAAAGAATTCTAAAGAAGAATTGCTTTATTTATGGTAAATGGAATTACTCAAAGAAAAGTATTCCATTATCAAAAAAGAAATGCTTTCTGATTAAGTGCATTTCAAAATTCCAAGATGATTTACTTAATCGATTTTCTCTTATTAATTGTTCCTCCCAAATATCATTGAACAAGATGTCAAAATTTAGTTTCAAAACAAATTTTGCTGGCAATTAAACAGATAATTTTGACATCAATTCATTAAAGGTAATGAAAATTCTCTCGATTTTCAAGAATTCTTGAGATGATCGGGTGGATCACCCGCATGGAAGAATGACCACCCCTAACCGGGAAGTCTTTCTTTTCGTGGAGGTCATCCATATTTAATGGAAAAAAGATCCGGTCAATTCAATAATTGGCATGATCGATTTAAAGACATATCTTTATGGTACTTCCTCTTCAACTATGGTTGAAAAGGGTGAACCCTCTAAAAAAGTTGCAACACCATCCCTAAAAGATGTCGTTGCACAAGAACCTATTTATTTCTCAAAAGAAATAAAATAGAATATTATTGAAATTAATCCCTCTGATTATTCAATAAATAATTCGTGGGCCTTATTTGAAAGATATTTGGAAAATAATCCTTTCCCATTTTAATCTAATCTCTCAAGAGAAAATTATGAAAAGATCTTAATACAATTAAAGTGTAATGAGATTAATCATGTTCATGATCAGATGAACCATACAATTTTGTATAGCAAATGCATTATACAAAATATCTTTCATCAAAGCGAATGGGGTCTAACTCCTTAAAGAGAAAATGTATTCTTATCATCTACAAATTTAAGACAAAATTGGCATAAATTATGCTATGTGTAAGTAATGATGAAGGCCTTCTTTCTTCTCAATGATAAATGAAGGCATTCATGGATGTTCATAATGAACAAGATATTATCAACAAAGAACTTCCATGGTTCTTCAAAACTATTTTGGTAATTAAATATTCTTCCGATCCAATCAAAGAAGTCTTCAATGATGATGGAAGCTTGGAGGGCTATTAATCCTAAAAATGATTCAAGGACAAAATCTTGCTAATTTCTTCATTTTGCCAAATCGGATTTGAGTCAACGTATACTTGGAAAACCCCTTCAATGTTGGTCCTACAAAGATAATTTTACTAAAATGATGAATTCAATCAACATTGAGATAAGCTTAAGCAAATTAAAGCCATTATTAAAGCTTATTCTGAATTAACGATCCCTCAAAAAACTATGATATTGAGCTATCAGATAGGTACTACAAAGCATCAAAAGACATTATCCTCATGATAGAGATTCAACATAAGGAACGCCTCAAAAAAATCTACAAATCATCCAAGGTGTTTAATCACCTAACTATATCCATAAATGGCAGTCTTCTAACGGCCATGTGGAATCCACGGAGAAACTTAAATTCATAAAGTAACAATTAGAGAAATAATTGCTACTTTCCAAAAGTAGCGCTTATCTTCACCAGGAACCTACTTTATATAAAGTTCCCATCAAAGAAATAATTACTTTCCAAAAGAAATCTTATAATATTCTATACCTTTGTTTAGCCTCTACAAAGTATCTTTTATTTAATAATAGTATTGCTTAACAAAGAAAAGTTTCTATTTAATATTATACCGCTGTTTTAACTCAACATTTCTCTTTGTTTAATAATTGTACCTTGCTTCTAAGCAAAGTCTTATGTGCCTCCACCTCTATATAAGGAGGCTCTGATATTATGTGTGCTAAATTTTCCTTCTCCTCTCTTCTATTCTTCTAATTTTGCTTGCTTCATCACCATCGTAAGTTATTTTAAGTTTTAATAAATAAGTATTTTATATATCTTTTAAGTCCTGTATCGAGCCATTATGGGGTAAATAGAGGAAGGATGTTAGAGATTTTGTTACATGATGGCATTCCTCCATTTTATTAAATGGCCATCTGTACATGCTGATGTCCTCTTTTGTGTCTTTTTCAGATTTTTATATTCCATCTCAAAATGTAAATCTGCATGTGCATAATGATAAGTCTTTATTATACCTATTCTCATAATCTTTTCATAAATTTCATCAGAATATTATTGCTTGAAAATAAGTCCTATTTTGTGACTCGGAAGATAATTCTCTAATGGAGGTTTATACTTAGTTTGTTTTTCCTTGTGGTAATTTGTTTCAAATTCTCCGCATCATCTTCCTCTCTCCTTTTCCCCTTTTGGTTATATGGTTTCTACTTCTTCAAGTAACTTCTAATCAAAACATTAGAGAAATAATAATTTAATCAAGAACTCAAAAAGAGTTCACCTTGAATGAAGAAGACCTAAATAGATATTCTCCCAAGATTGATAAAACTATCATTTATCAATTTGGAACTTTGATTTTAAGGGAAGATCTTCATGAAAATTAGAAAAACCATTATTGTAGATCAAATGGATAAAACCATTTATCTACTAATATTTAAGATGCATAAATATATGCAAGATTTTAAATATATTCATATAGGGATGATAGATAGCATTCAAACATTGACCCAAAGGTCTAAATGTTTATTTTAGCATCAGAGATGGCGATGCCTCATCTAATCTAATGAGTGTTGTAGAGACTAAATATATCACCAATTTATTTCAACACCTAACCTAATCTTTATCTCTTTTCGATATAAATCTTTGAAGCTCTAAAATTACATTTATATTTTATGGTTATGATTACCTTCGTCAAACTATTGCTTTAATTTTCAGAATTCATATTTGAGTTTTAAATACTCTAAATCCTGGAGTTCGGAAAGCTGTTCAACTAGTCGAATGAGCTACTCTGATTGAAACAAATCTATTAGCATCCCATTTTGCTACTAACAAAGTGATTAAATAGAATAAGGTGGTATTTCCTGACTCATGGACTAAACCATCACGCAAAGACCTTCCATTAATAAAAAGATGTGATGGATAATTCAAATAAATGATGGCTATGTTGAAGTCGATTCAACCCTCTCATCACACTTCCTAGGGTTTCTATCCCTTTGAAACCTCAGTATCGATGGTTCACACACTAAACCATCAAGCCCTTCGAAATAAAATCATCATATATCATCCAAAGAGAGAAAATCAATCTCCCACTCATCTAAATGAACTTTAGTCTTAATGAGCTACAATAGGTTCTAAGACTAGAGGTTGTTAAGGAATACTTCAAACCAAAGTATGATAATTCTTGGTAAGAAGTTTTACTTAAGACCAACATCTCAAAATAAATGATTTATATTTTGAGAAATGAGAGAAAGAAATAGGCCAAGGCAACTATTCCTTTCATCATGGTTTTGCGATTTATGCTCAATCGCCAAGTTGCTATTTTAACTACTAAAAAATAACAAACAGTAAAGAAAAAATAATTGAAGCATCTTATCCTCCATCTTGTAAAATGGTGGATGATAAACCTAATTAGAAAAATAAGTTCTCGATCCATAAATTCTAAAGGAATTTATTAAAATTAAAACTTAATTATAGTAATTCAAATAATCAGATCATCTTTTAGCCTAGAGTCTAAAATCATCGATGCTTAAACAAACAAATTAAACTAGTAAAGCTTCAAAGAAAGCTTCTACTACTATAAACCCATTTGTGAAACCTTTATCCAACCACCTCTAAATTGGCTCTTAAATCCATCTTAAGACATTAATTTGATTCTAAATTAAGTGAAAAGTAGTAAAATAAAGTCAATCTGATGAAGATTCAAATGAATCCACAACCAAAATCGAGCATCGATCAATCATAATATTGAAAAGTTCAAAACCTTTTCAAGAATTAAAATCCTCATCCTCCTCTTGATATCCAAAACTTTCTTACCCCAAGAAAAATTTGGAAAAATATTATTATAAAACCAACACCTTGATTTATTATTTGAGGAAGATACTCATTTTTAGAAATTCATGATGGAGATTCTTTATATGAATGGAATATTGATGGACTTTCTAACATGAAATCATTCATACTTCATCAATGCTTATGTTTGCTACCGCTCAATCTACATCACAAAACCACATTGGCCGAGCCATCATTTCGTGATTTTCTAGAACTTTGAAAGGATGGGATAATTTTTCACGTTCTCAAAGGGAAGATCTCTTTAGTGAAATTGACTTAAGTACTAAGGATCTTCCAAAAGAACAGTAAAAACCTAATGAAAATTTAGTCTATAATCTTCTCCATATAATTATTGATCATTTTGTTGGATCCATTTGAGATCAAAAAAACTCGCCTTACTCTAAAATTAAGATGTCCATCCTAACTCATTTTCATGGTACAAGGATATATTTCTAGCACGCGCATGACACTTTATGATCTCATAGATCTCCCATACATTGATAATTTCAATGAACGGACATTCAACTAAATTTGATGAACGAGCACTACCTTGCTTTATGTAGACGAGATTGTAGATTTTAAAGAAGAAATAATTCAAATTACTCCTCTTAGCTATACGATTCTATGCTATGAATTTGGTAAAGGAAAAGAAAACTTGAAAATTATAAGCCGCTAAACAAAGTTTTAATGGATCAAATATCCAATGTCTAATAAAAGGGATTTATTAAATAGATTGTATAATGCAAAAATATTTTCCAATTTGATTTAAAATCGATATTGTGATCCGATAAAGAATTGGATCGCTATAAAATAGCATTTACGGTGCCCTTCAGACATTACGAATGGAACGTGATATCCTTTGGTTTAAAAACTGCACATTCTGAATTTCAGCATATCATGAATGATATATTTAAAGATTATTTTAAATATATTTCAGTCTATATTGATGATTTTCTGGTGTTCTCAAACAATATTGATGACCACTTCAACCATCTAAAAACATTTAAATGGTTAATTTTAAAAAATGGATTAGTTATTTGAAAAATCAAATTATTTCAAACAAAATAAGATTTTAGCCATAAAATATCCAATGCTTATTATACCAATTAATAGAAGTATTGAATTTGCTAACAAATTTCGATATTATTTTAGATAAAACCAACAAGTTCTAGAGCTCAATTATGTAGTCGATTTTTTATCAAAATCTTGCCAAAGATGTCTCTTGTGACAAAAAAGAATCCCACCATGGTCTAATACTCATACCATGAAAGTGAAAATTAAAGAAAGGGTTCAAAACCTTCTTCTAATCTTATGGACCCCACTAGTTTCAAAATTATTGAAATTGATGCATCTAGAGGTATCTAAAGCAAAGAAAGAATTCTAAAGAAAAATTAATTACTCGTAAATGGAATCCTACTAAAAGTATTCATTATAAAAAGAAATGCTACGTGATTAAGTGCATCTCAAAATTCAAGATGATTTACTTAATCGACATTTTTCTCCTTATTGTTTCCTGAGTCAAATACATCATTGAACAAGATGTCAAAAATTTAGTTTCAAAACAAATTTTTTGCATCATCAATCATGACTCTCTTTGATTGGAATTCATTAAAGGTAATGAAAATTCTCTTCTGATTTTTTGAATTCTTGGGGTGGATCTGATGGAAGAATGACCACTCCGAGGAAGTCTTTCTTTTCGGAGAGGTAGTGATATAATGGCAAAGATCGAATTGGCATGATTGATTTAAACTTATCTTTATGGTACTTCCTCTTCAACTATAGTTGAAAAGGGTGAACCCTCTAAAAAAAACCATCCACAAAGATGTCGTTGCACAAGAACTTTATTTCTCTAAAGAAATAAAATAGAATATTATTGAAATTAATCCCTCATTATTCAATAAATAATCAGTGGCCTTATTTGAAAGATATTTGGGAAACAATCCTTTCCCATTTGAATCTAATCTCAAGAGAAAATTATGAAAAATCTTAATACAATTAAAGTGTATTGAGATTAATCATGGATCGAAACCATACAATTTTGTATAGCAAATGCATTATACAAAAGATCTTTCATCAAAGTGAATGGGGTCTAACTCCATTCCAAGAGAAAAATGTATTCTTATCCTCCACTAATTTACAATACAAAATTGGCATAAATTATTGGTGCTATGTGCAAGCTATGATGAAGGCCTTCTTCCTTCTCAATGATAAACAAAGGCATTCATGGATGTTCATAATGAACAAAGATATTATCAACAAAGAACTTCCAGTATGGTTCTTCAGATGGTGGAACTATTTTGGAGCAGAATTAAATATTCTTCCAGATCCAATCAAAGAAGTCTTCAATGACTGGATGGAAGCTGCCCCAAAATGAGGGCTATTAATCCCAAAAAAAATGATTCAAGGACAAAATCTTGCTCATTTCTTCATGGACTGCCAAATCCCATGGATTTGGAGCTGGAACATTATACTTGGAAAGGACCCCTTCAATCAGTTGGTCCTTCAAAGATAATTTTTACTAAAATGGTGGAATTCAATCAACATTGAGGATAAGCTCAAGCAAATTAAAGCCATTATTAAAGCTTATTCTGAATTAACGATCCCTCAAAAAAACTATGAATTTTGAGCTATCAGTAGATGAGGTACTACAAAGCATCAAAAGATGTTATCCTCATGAGATCGAGATTCAACATAAGGAACATCTCAAAAAAATCTACGAAAATCAACTCGCCAAGGTGTTTAATCACCCTATCTATATCAAAGCGAAGTCTTCTGACGGTCGACGTGGAATCCATTGGAAAAACTAAATTCATAAAGCAGACCCACTAGAAGAAATAATTGCTACTTTCCAAAAGTAGTCGCTTCTCTTCACCAGCAAAGAACCTACTTTACATAAAGTGGGTCCCAATAAATGAAATAATTGCTACTTTCCAAAAGTAGCCATCTTATAATATTTTGTACCTTTGCTTAGCCTCTAAGCAAAGTATCTTTTTAATTTAATAATAATAGCTTTGCTTAAAAGTAAAGTTTCTATTTAATAATTATATCATTGCTTAGCTTCTAAGCAACGTTTCTCTTTTAATAATTATACCTTTGCTTCTAAGCAAAGTCTCTCCTATGCCTCCACCTCTATATAAGAGTTTATCTGTATTTGTGTGCTCAATTTTTCTCTTCTTCTCTTCTATTCTCCTCTTGTACTCTCCTCAGTTCTTCCTGCTTCCTGCCTATTGTCATCATGTAAGAACTTTTTAAGATTTAATAAATTAGTGTCTTATATATCCTGGTTTAAGTCCTGTGCCATGGGTAAATCTGGGAGGGAAGGATGTTAGATTTTTGTTACATATCACCATGCTTTGATGAACCAATACTTTGTTCATTCCTCCCATGGCTATTCATCACAAATGGCCATCCTCATGATGATTAGGGTGATAAGTCTTTATTGACTTGATAATTCCTGTAGAGGTTTATATTCCGCCTTCTAAATGGCCATAAATATATGCAAGAGGCAAAGGGTTGTAAGTCCCATTTTTTGTTGACTGCAAAGATAATTCTCTAATGGAGGTTTATACTTAGTTTATTTTATCCTTATGTGGTGATTTATTTCAAATTCTCCCTGCATCATCTTCCTCTCTCTTTTTTGGTTATATGGTTTACTCTTCAAAGTAACTTCTAATCTAATGATTAGGAGAAATAATTTAATCAAGAACTAAATGGCAGAGTTCCCCTTGAATGAAGAAGACCTAAATAGATTCTCTCCAAGATTGTTAAAACTATCATTTATCAATTTGGAACTTTGATTTTAAGGAAAATCTTCAAGAAAATAGAACAAACTATTATCGTAGATCAAATGGATAAAACCATTTATCTACTAACTTAAAGATCTGCATAAATATATGCAAGATTTTAATTATATTCATATAGGAATGATATAGATAGCATTCAAACCTTTAACCCTTAAAGGTCTAAATGCTTCTATTTTAGCAATCCTAAGAGATGGCGATGCCTTCACCGCTCATTAATGAGTGTAGAAGACTAGCCTATGTCATGCCGCCTATTTCAACACCTTTCCCAACTGAAGTTTATCTCTTTCTGATATAAATCTTTTGAAGCTCTAAAATTACATTTACTTTTATGGTTATGATTTCCTTCCGTTCTAAACTATTGCTCTAATTTTAGAATTCATTTTGAGTTTTAAATACTCAAAATCCTAGAGTTCAAAAAGTCACCAACCAACCAATAACTACTCGATTGAATCAAATCTATTAGCATCCCATACTACTAAGAGTGATTAAATGGAATGAGGTGGTATTTCTCATCATGGACTATACCATCATCAAAGACCTTCCATTAATCAAGATGTAGATCATGTAATTCAAACAAATGATGATGTTGAAGTCGATTCAATCATCGATCCATCACACTTCCTAGGTTTCTATCCCTTCAAAACCTCGAGAAGTCTAGATCGGATGGTTCACACTCAACCATCGGAGGCCCTTCGCTAAATAAAAATCATATCTATCCAAAGGAGAGAGAAAATCAATCTCCCACTCCATCTGAAATGAACTTTAGTCTTAATGAGCTACACAATAGGTTCTAAGAGTAGAGAGGTTCTTCCAAAGGAATACTTCCAACCAAAGTATGATAATTTTCATGCTTGGTATAGAAGTTTTACTTCTCAAGACCAATCTCAAAATAAATGATTTATATTTTGAGAAAATGAGAGAAAGAAATAGTCAAGCAAACTATTCCTTTCGTCATGGTTTTGTCTATGCTCAATGCTCAAGAAAAAAATAATTAAAGCATCTTATCCTCCATCAAAAAATGGTGGATGAAACCTTTAGAATTAGCAAAAAAATAAGTTCGATCCACAAATTCTAAAGAATTTATTACTATAATTAAACAACTTAATTATAGTAATAAGATACTTCAAATAATCACTGATCATTTTTTTAGCCTAGAGTCTAAAATCAATGAGATGCTTAAACAATAGGTTTCAGCCTAAACAAGAAAGCTAAAAAAGCTTCTACTAGTATAAACCCATTTGTGAAACCTTTATCCAACCACCTCCTAAAGCTCTTAAGTTAGACTCTTCTCAAGACATTCAATTTGATTCTAAATTTAAGTGAAAAGTATGTAGGAGCTCTGAAGATATCACAATCGATGAAGATTCAAATGAATCAACCAAATTGATAATGATCAATCATAATAATAAAAAAAGTTCAAAACCTTTTTCAACAATTACAAGATCCTCATCCTCCTTTTGATATCCAAAAACTTTCTTATCCAAAGAAAATTTGGAAAAACATTATTATAAAAACCAACACCTCCTGATTTATTATTTGAGGAAGATACTCATTTAGAAATTCCTATGATGGAGATTCTTTATATGAATGGAATATTGATGGACTTTCTAAACATCAAATCATTCATACCCTTCATCGAATGCTTATGTTTGCTACTGTTCAATCTAGACATCAAGCAAAACACATATTCGAAGCCATCATTTCGTGATTCTCTGAACTCAAAAGGATGGTGGGATAATTTTCACTATTCCTCAAAGGGAAGACCTCCTTAGGAAATTGATTTAAGTACCAAGGATCAAAGAAAACCTAATGAAAATTATCTATAATCTTCTTCAAACAATTATAGATCATTTTTGGATCCATTGGAGATCAAGAGAAAACCGCCTCCTTACTCCAAAATTAAGATGTCCATCCTTAACCCATTTTCGATGGTACATGGATATATTTCTAGCATTCCTCATGACACTTTATGATGCCTTTCACCGGAAGCAAAAATTCATTGAAGGCCTTCCCAATCTATTTGAAAAGGTTAAGGTTTCTCTTAATGATGGAACCATCCCATATGAAACCCTAACATATGGAAACCTTATTTGCATGTATTAAACTGATTAGCTATATGCTCGATCTTAAATTAAAAGATCAAATGAAAAGAGAACGCTACTGAAGGCAAATTCTTGTGAACAATTCAACTATGATCCTCTGCCCCTTTTCCAAAAAAGGGGAAAAAAATAAAAAAGACTATTTTTTCATAAATGAAAAATCAGCCATAAAAAATGTGATAAATTCATGCACAACACAAGCACTCTCATCCTCCGGTTCTAAAACCAAAGAGACAAGAGAAATAAAATGTTACAAATGTGGCCGCAGTGTCATTACAAATAAATGCACCCAAGAAGAACTTAAATGAACTTCATTGAAAGGGTTAAATAAACCCCGAAAAATTATTTACATCCTGATTCAAATAGAATCAAGATGAAGAAGAACATATTTCATCTTCATCCTCATCGACTAAATGATAAATCTAACTGTAAAGTCTCACAATGATAGATTATTATAAAATATAATAAATATGATAGTTCAGATAATGCCACCCACGCAAAAGGACAATTAATTAAATTTTAGCACAAGTTGAAGATGATTCAACTTGATAAATTATAGATCTTCTTAATGATAAGAAGAAAGATAAATTAGAAAATTTTAATTACAAGCCTCCTATATACTCCTATCAAGTATTTAAGAAAAAAATTGAGTAAGTTCATCATCTTCAATTCTTTAGCTAAAAGAATTAAAGAAATTAAAATTAGAAGTTCAAATTAAAGTCGAAGAAGAGAAAATGAATGGTCGCCTAATGGGAAATCAAGATATATTTGAAAATATAATTTAATCAAGAACCGTGTTTCTTACAAATATCAAAAGGCAATATACCAAATGGTATATTTCCACAAATTAATTATAAATAAAGAATTTATTTTACCAAATTTAACCTAGTTGATAGTGAGCATATTTAAATTGTACAAGAAGGAATAATTCTTCTAAATATTTTGAAAAAAATAAGCCGTTAAAGGCAAAATATGAATCTTTACAAATTAAGTATAAATTATCATCTGGTCGTGTCAAGATGATATTTGTATTCAAATACCTTTTATTTTAAAAAAATTTGACACAACATATTATTTTGGGAACTCTTTTCTTCTTAAAATAATGCCTATCACTAAAATTACTAATTCGTTTCTTGATAAAGAAATCACATTCCGTTTATCACCAATCCTAAAGAAATTATCATAAATGAAATGAATAGTTTAATAATAAGTCTATGCATATAAATTATTTAAAGAAGAAATTGCTAGTTTAACTATTAAAAAACAAATTTCTTCCCAAAATTAAAAGAAAAAAATTAAAATTGCCACCAAAAATTCGGAAGTCGTGACAACCCAATTGCTTTCAAAGAAAAGACTTATGTGGATTCATACATTGATAATTTCAATGAACAGACATTCTCACTAAGGCTCATCCTTGTAATGAAGAGCACTACCTTTTATGAAAAGAAGAGATTGCGATTTATTAAAGAAAGAATAATTTGGCAATCCTACTCCCTTGGAGTCGCATCACATTCTATGTATGAATTAAGGAAAAGGAAAGAGAGCGACTTGTAATTAAATTCGCTAAATAAAGTTTTAAAATGGATCGATATCCAATTCTAATAAAAGGGATTTATTAAATAGATTGCATAATGGAAAATATTTTCCAAATTTGATTTAAAATATATTGGCATCCGGATAAAAGAATCGATCGCTATTAGCATTTACGGTGTTCTTGGACATTAGAATGGAACGTGCCCTTTTTAAAAATGCACCTTCTAAATTTAGATATCATGAATAATATATTTAAAGATTATTTTAAATATATTTTAGTTTATATTGATGATATTCGTGTTCTCAAATATTGTGAACACTTCAACCATCTAAAAACATTTAAATGGTTAATTTTAAAAATGATTAGTTTTTTAAAAATCAAATTATTTCAAAATAAGATTTTAGGCCATAATATATCCAATGCTTATTATACCAATTAATTATTGAATTTGCTAACAAATTTCGATATCATTTTAGATAAAAAAAGTTCTTGGAGCTCTCAATTATCGATTTATCAAAATCTTGCCAAAGATGTAATTTTGACAGATTAAAAGAATCCACCATCTATGATTCATACCATGATAAAATTAAAGAAAGGGTTCAAAACCTTCCTGCCTTAATCTTAGGATCAATTAGTTTCAAAATTGTTGAAAAAGATGCCTCGATAAGGCTATGGAGGTATCTAAAGTAGTGAAAGAATTCTAAAGAAGAATTATTTGCTATTTCGTAAATGGAATCCTACTGAAAAAGTATTCATTATCAAAAAAGAAATGCTTTCTATGATTAAGTGCATCTCAAAATTCCAAGATTTACTTAATCAAGATTTTCTCCTTCATTGATGCTCAAAATACATCATTCAATAAGATGTTAAAAAGTTTCAAAATTTTGCATCATTCGCAGCTCATTGATTTTGACATTGAATTCATTAAAGGTAATTCTCTTCGATTTTCGACATGAATTCTTTGACGATCGGGGTGGATCACTTTGGAAGACTACCCAAGAGAAGTCCTTCTTCAGGTCATGGCTACACTAATGGCAAAGATCCAAATTCAACAATTAGCGACATTTGTTTGAAACTTCTGGTACCTCTCAACCACGGTGAAAAGGGTGAACCTCTAAAAGGCAACACCATCTAAGATGTAGACAAGAACCTTATTTAAAGAAATAAAATAATATTATTGAAATTAATCCTCGATTATTCAATAAATAATAATATTTAAAAGAAATTTGGGAAACAATCCTTTCCCATTTGAATCTAATCTCAAAAAAATTATGAAAAAATTAATAATTAAAGTGTATTGAGATTAATCATGTGATCGAAAACCATCAATTTTGTATAGCAAATGCTTATACAAGATCTTTCATCAAAGTGAATGGGTCTAACCCATTCCAAGAGAAAAATGTATTCTTATCCTCCACTAATTTATAGTACAAAATTGGCAAAAAATTATTGGTGCTATACCAATTTTTCCCTTCTCTTCTTTTCTTCTATTCTCTCTCATATTAATTCATTTTCCTATCAATGTGTAAGATTTAAGCTTTATGGCTATGTTGAAGTCGATTCAATCGATCCATCACACTTCCGGTTTCTATCCCTTCAAAACCTGAGAAGTCTAGATCGGATGGTTCAAACATCAAAGGCTTTCAAATAAAATTATATTATCATCAAGAGAGAAAATCAATTCCCAATCTAAATGAACTTTAGTTTTAATGAGCAACAAATAGTTCTAAGATTAGAGGTTGTTCTCAAGGAATACTTCCAACCAAAGAATGATAATTTCATACTTTATAGAAGTTTATTTCTCAAGACCAACATCTCAAATAAATGATTTATTTTGAGAAAATGAGAGAAAGAAATGTTAAGCAACTATTCCTTTCAAAGAGCAAACATGCTCAATCTACTAGTTACTATCTTACCAAAAATGGCAAAAGAGCAAGAAAAATAATGCATCTTATCCTCCATCGTAAAAAATGGTGGATGATAAACTTTTAATTACCTTCTAAAAATAAGTTCATCCACAAAATATAAAGGAATTTATTACTGTAATTAAACAACTTAATTATAGTAATAGTAATTTCAAATAATCACGATCATCTTTTTTAGCCAAGAGTCTAAAATGATCGATGCTTAAACAAAAGGTTCTTAAAACTAAAAGCTTAAAAAGCTTCTACTAGTATAAACCCATGAAACCTTTTATTCAACCACCTCCTTTTAAGTTGGGACCCTCAAAGACATTCAAAATTTGTTTCTAAATTTAAGTGAAAAGTATGTAGAGCTCTGAAGATATCAATAATGATGAAGATTTAAATGAATCCTCAACCAAACCGACATCGATCAATCATAATATTGAAAAAAGTTCAAACCTTTTCAAGAATTACAAGATCCTCATCCTCCTTGATATCCAAAAACTTTCTTATCAAGAAAATTTGGAAAACATTATTATAAAAAACACACTCTCCGATTTATTATTTGAGGAAGATACTATTTCAAGAAATTCATGATGGAGATTTTTTTTATGAATGGAATATTGATGGACTTTCTCAACATCATTCATACCCTTCATCAATGCTTATGTTTCTGCTCAATCAAGACATCAAGCAAAACCTCATATGAGCCATCATTTCGATTCTCTTCTAACAAAGGATGGTGGGATAATTTTCAAATGTTCCTCAAAGGAAGACCTCCTTAGCTGAAATTGACTTAAGTACTAAGGATCTTCCAAAGAAGAAACATTTGAAAAATCTTTCTTTCAAATATAGATCATTTTGTTTGGATCCATTGGAGATCGAGAAAAATCCTTACTCCAAAAAAGATGTCCATTCCTTAACCCATTGATGGTACAAGTATTTCTAGAGATGACACTTATGATGCCAATACCCTTCATGAAGCAAAATTCATTGAAGGCCTTCAATCTATTTTCAAAAGGTTAAGGTTTCTCTTATGAATGGAACCATCTTATGAAATCAACATATGAAACCTTATTTCGCATGTATTAAAATCAGATTTAGTATGCTCGATCTTAAATTAAAAGATCAAATGAAAAGAGAACGCCTACTTGAAGATAATTTGGCAAATTGGAACAATCAACTCGATCCTCGTACGTTTATTTTCCATAAAAATCAAAGATTTTCCTAAACATGAAAAATCACGCCATAAAAATGTGATAAATTCATAAAACATATGCCTCCTTAAAACCAAAGAGAGAAATAAAAATACAAATGTTAAGCATGTTCATTATAAATGCACTAAAGAAGAAGTTAAATGAACTGATTGAGGTTAAAAACCCCATGAAAATTCTACTTACATCCTCAAAATAAAATAGATGAAGAAGAACATATTTCATCTTTATCCTCATGATTCATAAATTTGATAAATCTAAAATTGTAAGTCTGATAGATTTATAAAAATATAATAAATATGACAGTCAGATACCACCCACAAAAGGACCAATTAATTAACTTTGCACAAGTTGAAGATGATTCAACTCGATAAAATTATCGATCTTCTTAATGATAAGAAAAAGATAAATTAAAAATTTTAATTACAAGCCTCCTATATACTCCTTCTAAGTATTTAAGAAAAAAGTGTTCATCATCTTCTGCTTCTTTCAAGAGCTAAAAAAAGAATTAAAGAAACTAAAATTAGAAGTTCAAAAATTAAAGTCGAAGAGCAAATGAATGGTCTTCAACGATCTTGAAATTAATCAAGACTCAATTCATTTGAAAATAGAAGCGCTAATCTAAAGATTCTTTCTTACAAAATATCAAAAGGCAATATACCAAATGGTATATTTCCATTAAATTAATTATAAATAAAGAATTTATTTTACCAAATTTATATTGATATGGAGCAGATAATACAAGAAGGAATAATTCCTTCTAAATATTTTGAAAAAGCCAATAATAAGTGAGTCTTTACAAATTAAGTATAAATTATCATCCATGTCAAGATGATATTTATTCAAATGCCTTTTATTTTAGTGTAAATTGACACAACACATTATTTTGGAACTCCTTTCTTCTTAAAATAATGATATCACTAGAATTGATGATAGAATTCATGTTTCTTTGGGATAAAGAAATCACATTCCATTTTATCACCAATCCTAAAGAAATTATCATAAATGAAATGAATATTTAATAATAAGTCTGCATATAAATTATTTACAAGAAGAAATTGCTTAAACAATAAATTTCTTCCCCAAAATTAAAAAAATTAAAATTGCCACCAATTCATTTAATGACAACCCAATTGCTTAAAGAAAGACTCATGTAGTGGACATTGATAATTTCAATGAAATGAGACATTCTAATCTCCTTGTCGATGAACGAGCACCACCTTTATGCAAAGAAGAGATTGATTTATTAAAGATAAGACAATAATCTACTCCCTTGAGTACGCATTCTATGTTATGAATTGAAAAAAAAGGAAAGAGGAGACCACTTGTAATTAATTACAAGTAAACAAAGTTTTAAAATGGATCGATATCCAATCTAATAAAAGGATTTATTAAATAGATTGCATAATGCAAAATATTTTCCAAATTTGATTTAAAATCGATTATCAGATAAAAGAATCAATCCTATAAAAGAGATTACTTTTACATTACAATGGAACGTAATGCCCTTTGGTTTAAAAAAAACCTCTCAATTTAGATATCATAAATAATATATTTAAAGATTATTTTAAATATATTTTAGTATATTGATGAAGTTCTGTGTTCTCAAACAATATTTAACACTTCAACCATCTAAAACATTTAAATGGTTAATTTTAAAAAATGATTAGATGAGCCAAAAATCAAATTATTTCCAAATAAGATTTTAAATATAATATATCCAATGCTTCTATTATACCAATTAAGTATTGAATTTAAACAAATTTGATATCATTTTAAAACCAGCTACCGGTCTTAGAGCTCAATTATGTATTTGATTTCTATCAAAATCTTGCCAAAGATGTAGCCCCACTTTCACAAATTAAGAATCCCACCATGGTCTGATACTCATACCATAAAAAATTAAAGAAAGGGTTCAAAACCTTCCTTAATCTTGGACCTTTTAAATTTCAAAAAATAAGGATGTTCTATGGCTATGAGGTATCCTAAAGAAAGAATTCTAAAGAAGAATTAGTTCACTTTATCTAAATGGAATCCTCAAAAGTATTCCATTATTGAAATGCTTTATGATAAGTGCATCTCAAGAAGATTTAATTTATCATTTTCTTTTGACATGTCAAAATACATCATTGAACAAGATGTCAAAATTTAGTTTCAAAACAAATTTTTGCATCATGGCAATCAGCCTCATTACATCAATTTGATAAAAAATTCTCTCTGATTTTCTATGTGAATTCTTGACATTAGGGTGGATCATCATAATGACTACTAAGAGACATTTTTTCTTTTGGAGGTCAATGGCAGCCGAATATCATCAATTCAACAATTGAAATCATTTAAACATCTTTATGGTACTCTTAAACTATGGTTGAAAAGGGTGAACCTCTAAAGTCAACACCATCCTAAAAGATGTCGTTGCCTATTTATTTCTCTAAAGAAATAAAATAGAATATTATTGAAATTAATCCTCGATTATTCAATAAATAACTGGGCCTTATTTGAAGATATTTGGGAAACAAACCTTTCCCATTTGAATCTAATCAAGAGAAATTATGAAAAATCTAATACAATTAAAGTGTATTGAGATTAATCATGTTCGTGATTGAAACCATATAATTTTGTATAGCAAATGTTATAAAAAGATCTTTCATCAAAGAATGGGGTCTAACTCCATTCCAAGAGAAAATGTATTCTTATCCTCCACTAATATACAGTAAATTATTGCATGTGCTGTTTAAGGCCTTCTTCCTTATGATAAATAAAGTATTTCATGGATGTTCATAATGAACAAAGATATTATCAATAAAGAACTTCCTATGGTCTTCATGGTGAACTATTTTTAATAATTAAATATTCTTATCCAATCAAAGAAGTCAATAGATGGAAGTGCCCACCAGGGTTAATAAAAAAAATTATTCAAGGATAAAATCTTGCTCATTTCTTCATGCCAAATCCATGGATTTGAGTTGGAATATAATTTGGAATGGATTCAAGTATCCTTCAAAGACTTTTTTACTAAAATGGTGAATTCAATCAACATTGAAGATAAGCTCAAAAATTGCTATTAAAGTTTATTCTAAATTAACCATCCTCAAAAAACTATGGATTTTGAGCTATCGATAGGTACTACAAAGCATCATATGTTATCCTCATGAGAGATTCAACATAAGGAACTCAAAAATCAAAATCAACTCAAGTTTAATCTTCTAAAATCAAGCATAAAGTCTTCATATCCAATGGAATCCAAGAGAAACTTAAATTCATAAAGACCCACGAAGAAATAATTCTACTTTCCAAAGTAGCGCTTATCTTCACCAAAACCTACTTTACATAAAGTGGTCCCACCAAAAATAAATAATTGCTACTTTCCAAAAGTATCTTATAATATTTTATAACCTCTAATTAAAGCAGTATCTTTTATTTAATAAAGAGTTTGTTTAACAGAAAGTTTATTTAATAATTATAATGCTTAACTTCTAAGCAATGTTTCTCTTTTGTTTAATAATTTTGTTTCAAAGAAAGTCTCTCTTGCTCCATATATTAATGATGTGTGTGGTTTTCCTTCTCTTATCTTCTATTCTCCATTGTACTAGTTCTTCCCGCTTCAACCATCCATTATGTAAGTTATTTTATTTAATAAATAAGTGTTTTATATCATAGTCAAAGAACCATGATGGGAATCCCAAGGGAAGAAGGATGTTAGAGATTTTTTGTTAATATCACCATGCTTTGATGAACTACTTTTCATTCCTCCCATGGTTTATCCATCTTCATCATAAATGGCCATCAAGTGATGCATAGTGAAGTCCTTTTTTGATTGTTAGATAATTTGGTAGAGGTTTATATCTCATCTTTATAATGCTGAGGCTTGAAAGGGTTGTAATTATGAATGGGAAGATAATTCTCAATGAGGTTTATACTTAGTTTGTTTCATGTGGTGATTTTCAAATTCTCCTCAATCTTCCTCTCTCCTTTTTCCCCTTTGATATTGCTTCTACTCAAGTAAATTTAATCTAACAAAAACAGAAAAATAATACTTAATTAAATAAAATTAGTTCCCTTGAATGAATAATAAGACCTAAATAGATATTCTCCCCAAGATTGATAAAACTATCATTTATCAATTTGGAACTTTGATTTTAATGGAAAATCAGAGAACAAACCATTCAGATCAAATGAAAACCATTTATCTACTAACATTTTGAAGATCTACATAAATATATGCAAGATTTTAAATATATTCATAGGGATGATATAGATATATTCAAACCTTTAACCCTTAAGTCTAAATGCTTATTTTAAAGCTAAGAGATGGCGATGCCTTCACTGCTCAATCTAATGAGTGTTGTAGAGATAGCCGTCACGCTTTATTAACATTTCCCAATCTGAGTTTATCACTTTGATATAAATCTTTTTGAAGCTCTAAAATTATATTTACAGCTTTATGGTTATGATTTCCTTCCGGGTTCTGAAACTATTGCTCTAATTTTAGAATTCATTTTGAGTTTTAAATACTCTAAATCTTAGAGTTTGAAAAGCTATTCAACCAGCCGAACGAACTACTCTGATTGAAACAAATCTGTTAGCATCTCATATTGCTACTAACAGAGTGATTAAATGGAATGAGGTGGTATTTCCTGACTCATGGACTATACCATCTATGATCGCACCAAGACCTTCCATTAATCAAGATGTAGATTAGATAATAATGATGGTCGATTCAAGTCGATCATCACTTCCTAGGGTTTCTATCCCTCGAAACCTCGTGAGACTAGATCGATGGTTCACACACTAACCATCATCGCTCCTTCAAATAAAATCATATTTATCATCAGGAGAGAAAATCAATCTCCCATCTAAAATAAACTTTAGTCTTAATGAGCTACACAACATGTTCTAAGACTAGAGGTTATCAAGGAATACTTCCAACCAAAGTATGATAATTTTCATACTTGGTATAGAAGTTTCAAAGGCTCTCGAAATAAATGATTTATATTTTGAGAAAATGAGAGAAAGAAATAGTCAAGCTAAGGCAACTATTCCTTTCATCACATAATTTTGCAGTTACTATGCTCAATCTGCTCAAGTTGTTGTTTTAACTGCCAAAAAATGGCAAATAGAGCAAGAAAAGCATCAAAATGGTGGATGATAAACCTAGAATTAACTTCAAAAAATAAGTGATCCACAAATTCTAAAGGAATTTATTACTATATTAAACAACTTAATTATAATAGTATACTTCAAATAATCACTCATCATCTTTTTAACCCTAGAGTCTAAAATCAATGCATGCTTAAAGCAAACCAAGCAAAGCTTAAGAGAAAGCTTATACTAGTATAAACCCATTTGTGAAACCTTTTATCCAATCACCTCCTAAACTGGCTCTTAAGTTAGGACCCTCTTCTGAAGACATTCAGAATTTGATTCTAAATTTAAATGAAAAGTATGTAGAGCTCTTGAAGATATCAGCCAATCGGATGAAGATTCAAATGAATCCTCAACCAAAATTATTATTGATCAATCAAGTAATATTGAAAAAGTTCAAAACCTTTTTCAAGAATTACAAGATCCTCATCCTCCTCTTGATATCCAAAACTTTCTTATCCAAAGAAAAATTTTATCACGAGTTGAATCATCTTCAACTTGTGCTAAAAGTTTAATTAATTGGTCTTTTTTCTTGTGGGTGAGTGTATACAGACCTATCATATTTATTATATTTTTATAATAATCTATCTGTTGATAGGACTTGCAACAGTTAGATTTATCATATTTATCAGAATCTGATGAAGATGAAGATGAAATATGATCTTCTTCTTCTTTTGATTCTTTTTCAGAATCAGAGGATGTAAGCAGAATTTTCATCGAGGTTTGTTTTAACCCTTCATCAATCTGAAGTTTATTTAACTTCTTCTTGACAGTGCATTTGTTAGCATAATGACCTGTACGACCACATTTGTAACATTTTATTTCTCTTATCTCTTTGGTTTTAGAACCAGAGGGATGAGAGTGCTTGTGTTTGTACGTGAATTTATCACATTTTTAATGATGTGATTTTTCACATTCAGGAAAAATAGTATGTCATGCTTTTCCCTTGTGTTTTGAAGATAAAGGACGTAGCTGAGGGTCACAGTTGAATTGCTCACATAATTTGCTAGAAATATATCCTTGAACCATCGAAAATGGGTTAAGGATGGACATCTTAATTTTTGGAGTAAGGAGAGAGTTTTTTCTCCTTGATCTCCAATGGATCCAGCAAAATGATCTATAATTATTTGGAGAAGATTATAGACTAAATTTTCATTAAGTTTTTGTTGTTCTTTTGGAAGATCCTTAGTACTTAAGTCAATGCCTAAGGAGGTCTTCCCTTTGAGGAACAAGAGAAATTATCCCACCATCCTTTCAGCAGGAGAAAAATGATGGTTCGAAAATAATGAGGTTTTGCTTGATGTCTAGATTGAACTGCAGTAGAAAACATAAGCATTTGATGAAGGGTATGAATGATTTGATGTTCAAAAAGTCCATCAATATTTCATTCATACAAAGAATCTCCATCATAGGAATTTTCTATGAAATGAGTATCTTCCTCAAATAATAAATCAAGAGGAGTGGGTTTTTTATAATAATATTTTTCCAAGTTTTCTTTGGATAAGAAAGTATTTGGATATCAAAAGGAGGATGAGGATCTTGTAATTCTTGAAAAAGGTTTTGAACTTTTTCAATATTACGGTTGATAAGATATCGGTTGAGGATTTATTTGAATCTTCATCCGATTAACTGATATCTTCAAGAGCTCCTACATACTTTTCACTTAAATTTAGAATCAAATCAATATCTCGTAAGAGGGTCCAACTTAAGAGCCATTTAGAGGTGGTTTGATAAAAGGTTTCACAAATGGGTTTATACTAGTAGAAGTTTTCTCTGAAGCTTTGCTAGTTTCAGGGCTAGAAACATTTTGTTTAAGCATCTTATCGATTTTAGACTCTAGGCTAAAAAGATGATCAGTGATTATTTGAAGTATACTATTACTATAATTAAGTTGTTTAATTACAGTAATAAATTCCTTTAGAATTTGTGGATCGGAACTTATTTTTTTGAAGGCGCTAATTCTAAAGGTTTATCATCCACCATTTTTACAACTGATGGAGGATAAGATGCTTCAATTATTTTTCCTTGCTTTGTTTGCCATTTTTTGGTAGTTAAAATAGCAACTTGAGCAGATTGAGCATAGTAACTGCAAAACCACGAAAGGAATAGTTGCTTTGGCTTGACTATTTCTTTCTCTCATTTTCTCAAAATATAAATCATTTATTTCGAGATGTTGGTCTTGAGAAGTAAAACTTCTATACCAAGTATGAAAATTATCATACTTTGGTTGGAAGTATTCCTTCAGAACAACCTCTCTAGTCTTAGAACCTATTGTGTAGCTCATTAAGACTAAAGTTCATTTCAGATGGAGTGGGAGATTGATTTTCTCTCATTGGATGATAGATATGATTTTTATTTAGAAGGGCCTCGACCGATGGTTCAGGAGTGTGTGAACCATCCGATCTAGACTTCTCTGAGGTTTCAGAAGGGATAGAAACCCTAGGAAGTGTAATGGATTGACGAGGGTTGAATCGAACTTCAACATCACCATCAGTTGTAGTTCCAAATTGATAAATGATAGTTTTATCAATTTTGGGGAAGACCATCTATTTTGTCTTCTTCTTTCAAGGGAACTCTACCATTTGAGTTCTTGATTAAATTATTATTTCTCTAATCATTAGATTAGAAGTTACTTCAAAAGAAGTAGAAGACATATTACCAAAAATAGGGAAAAAGGGAGAGAGGAAGATGATGCAGGGAGAATTTGAAACAAATCACCACATAAGGATAAAATAAACTAAGTATAAACCTCCATTAGATAATTATCTTCCCAGACAGTCAACAAAAATAGGACTTACAACTCTTTCAAGCCTCACATGCAATAGGATTTATGCCATTGCGATGAAGAGAATATAAACCTCAGAATTATCTGAATTATCAACAAAAATAGGACTTATCACCCTATCAAGCATCACACAACAGGGATGGCCATTTGCGATGAAGATGGGATAAAGCCATGGGAGGAATGAACAAAGTATTGGTTCATCAAAGCATGGTGATATGTAACAAAAAATCTCTAACATCCTTCCCTAGGGATTTACCCCATCATGGCTCATAGACTTACACCGGGATATATAAAACACTTATTAAAGCAAAAGTACGATGAATAAAGAGTAGGAAGAACTATATACAAGAGGAGAATAGAAGAGAAGAGAAGAGAAGGAAAAGCGAGTAGCACCAATAATTAATTTTGTACTTATAAATTAGTGGAGGATAAAAAATATACTTTTGGAAAAGTTAGACATTTGCTTTGATGAAGATCAATAAGCATTTTCTATCATTTATCAATTTGGAACTTTTGACTTTAAGGGAAAATCTTCAGTGAAAATTGTAGAACAAATCATTACTGTATATCAAATGGATATAACCATTTATCTACTAACATTTGAAGATTTGCATAAATATATAAAGATTTTAAATATATCATATAGGGATAATCTTAGCATTCAAACCTTTAATTAAAGTCTAAATCGTCTATTCTTGAAACTAGCAAAGCTTGAAAAAGCTTCTTAGTATGATTATAGCTTTTCTTAACACAAAATTTCTATTTAATATATATGGTTGCTTATCTTTAAAAATGTTTCTCTTTTGTTTATTTGATTAGAAATTTATCTTAGAATATTGTGTAGCTTAAATTAAGACTATGTTCAATTATTTGAAAGATACTCATTTAGTAAGAAATTCTATGATTTATTTATATAATGAAATATTGATGGACTTTGAACATCAAATCATTTATTTGAGGCGTTAATTCTTGAAAGTAATATATATTTTGAGAACAAGAACATCATCAATATAGACTAAAATATATTTAAAATAATCTTTAAATATATTATTCATGATATCTTGAAATTGAGTGCATAAACCAAAGGGCATTACGTTCTAATCAAAGAGACAAATAAATCTTTTATAGTGATAGATTCTTTATCTGGATTTACCAATATCTTGATTTTAAATCAAATTTGGAAAATATTTTTGCATTCAATCTAATAAATCCCTTTTATTAGGAATTGGATATCGTCCATTTTAAAACTTTATTTAGCGACTTGTAATTAATTACAAGTCAGGTCTTCTTTCCTTTTTAAATGAAAAATCCGTCATAATGTGATCCACGGGAGGGAAGGATGTTATATTTAAAACTTCAAAATAAGTTTTGAAGATTAAAAATCTTGAGAACAATAAAATCATAACCATAAAATTTTGTAAATGTAATTTTAAAGCTTCAAAAGATTTATATCGAGAAGAGATAAACTCAAATTATGTTGAAATAAATGCTGAATGATAGTCTGACACTCATATTCATGAGACATATCTCTTATTGCTAGAATAAAAGCATTCAAATTAATTGGGAAATAAATGAAATAATTGCTACTTTTAAAAGTAGAATTATTATAAAAAATTAATAATTATACCATTAAGCATTATTTCTCTTTAATAATTTTATTTGCTTAATCTAAAAGTCTCTCTTTTGCCTCCACCTTTTATATAAGAAGGCTTCTTTGTAATTGAATTATTGCTTTCATTTCAATGCTTTGATTAATCTTCTCTTCTATTCTTCTTGATCCAATCAAAGAAATTCTTTTAATGAATGGATAAAAGGCGAAAATGACTATTAATCCTGAGTGAAAATCAATCTATCCATAAAATGAACTTTAGTTAATGAGCTACACAATAGATTCTAAGACTAGAGGTTTTAAAGGAATACTTAACCAAATTATGATAATTTTCATTGGTATAAATTTTACTTCTCAAGACCAATCTGAAATAAATATTTAATCTTAATTTGTTTGAATTCTTCTACATCATGATTGTGGAAGGTCTTGTGAGATCTGATAGTCCATTTCATAGATTTTTTTGAGGCGTTCTTATGTTGAATCTTGATCTCATGAGGATGCGTCTTTTGATGTAGTATCTTTTGATAGCTCAAAATTTATTTTTTTGAGGATCGTTAAAAAAGCTTTAATAATGGCTTTATTTGCTTGAGCTTATCCTCAATGTTGATTGAATTCCACCATTTAGTAAATTGTCTTGAAGGACCAGAATCCCTTTGATTATTGATAAATAATCAGTGGGCATATTTGAAAGATAGTTAGAAATAATCCTTTCATTTTGAATCTAATCTCAAGAAAATTATGAAAAAATCTTAATACAATTAAAGTGTATTGATTAATCATGTTAAATTGTGAAAGACCAATTTTGAACTCCTTTTCTTCTTAAAATATCTATCACTAGAATTGATGATATTGGAATTGATGTTTTCTTTGAGATAAAATCACATTGTTTTATCACCAATCTAAAGAATTATCATAAATGAAATGAATAGGCATAATAGATTTATGCATATAAATTATTTACAGAAAAAAATTGCTAGTTTAACTATTAAACAACAAATTTCTTAAAATTAAAAGCAAAGATTGAAATAAAATCTATGGTGACAACCCAATTCTTTGAAGAAAGACTCATGTAGTGGATCTCCTCATTGATAATTTCAATGAGCAAGACATTTCCATAAAGGCTGATTCTTGTGATGAGCAGCACTACCTTGCTTTATCTAAAGAGAATTATTTATTAAAAGAATTCAGATTATACAATTAAATCTGCTCCATATTTAAAGCGGGTTAAGGGGAATGATGTTAGAGATTTTTTTGTTGTATTTCACCATGCTTTGGAAAAAATTTACTTTGTTCATTCCTCTCATGGATTATATCTTTATAAATGGTCATCTTTATGATAATAATTAGCTTTCTTGAAAGTTTTTTATTTAATATTATATCATTGCTTAGCTTCTAAGCAAATTTCTCTTTATTTAATAATTGTACCTTTGCTTAAGTAGAGGTTTATATTCATCTTATATGGAATCCCTTGCATGAGGCTTGAAAGGGTTGTAAGTCTATTTTTGTTGGTACAAGGAAGATAATTCTCTAATGGAGGTTTTGTTTCAAATTCTTGCATCTTCTCTCTCCTTTTCATTTTTGGATATGGTTTCTACTTCTTAGTAACTTCTAATCAACAATTGGGAGAAATAATAATTTAATCAAGAACTTTGAAATGTAGTTCTTGAATTCTTAAAGAAAAAAAATTGAAAATTTGATTCTTCTCAAATATTATAGATCATTTCTTTGGATCAATGGAATCAGAAAAAAAACTATTACTCAAAAAAGATGTCCATCTTAAATTTATGGTCAAGGATAATCCCTTGAATGAAGGATTTAAATAAATGGTCTCTACAAGATTGATAAAACTATCAATCAAGTTGGACTACAATCATTACACTTAATTTCTATCTTGAGAATTAAGAGATCAGATTGGATGGTTCACACACTCTTGAACCATCTGATTCATAAATAAAAAGGCATATCATCATCGGTGAGAAAATCAATCTACTCCATCGAAATGAACTTTAGTCTTAAAAGGGAGAGAGGAAGATGATGCAAGGAGAATTTAAAACAAATCACCACATAAGGATAAAATAAACTAAGTATAAACCATTTCTATCCCTTATGAAACCATTTATCCAAAGCATAGATAAATGGTTTTAAAAATAATCTAAATTTGAGCGTTAGTAGATAAATAATTTCTCTGATCTTTATGGTTTGTTCTCATTTTTTCCTTGAAGATTTTTTAAAATCAAAGTTCCAAATTGATAAATTATAGTTTTATCAATCTTGTGGGTAGACCATCTATTTAGTCTTCTTTATAGAACTCATTTGAGTTCTTGATTAATATTATTCTCTTGTTAGATTAAGTTACTTGAGAAGTAGAAGCCAAAATAACCGAAGGGGAAAAGGAGAGAGGAAGATGATGCAGAATTTAAAAAAAAATTCACATAAGGATAACATTTAGTATAAACCTTTTAATGAAATTCTTATGCAAAAAATGACTTACAAATTCAATCACGCAATAGGGATTTACCATTTGATAGAATATAAAGCTCTAAGAATTATACAGATTCAACAATAAGGACTTATCACCCTATGATCACAAATGGATGGTATGAAAGAATAAAACCATTGGAGAAATGAACAAAATCTTGGTTCATCAGCGTGTAAGTAATCTAACATATTCCCTAGTTTAATTCGATAATTTCAATGAGCGACATTTATAAAATCATCCTTATTAGGATGAGCGAGCACAACTTTATGTAAGAAATGGTTAAAATGAATATGATTTCTTTTCCGAAAATCTTTTCATATCATCAATTCTAGTATGAATTTTAAAAAGGAAATTTAAGAAAAAATAGAGTTATTCTTTAAATCTTTGAGCTAAAAACTAAATTATTAATCTAAAAGAAAGGACCAATTAATTAAACTTTGAAAGTTGAAGATGATTCAACTCATGATAATATCATTCTTCTTAATGATAAGAAGAAAGATAAATTAGAAAAAAATTAATTACAAGCCTCCATATACTTATAAATTATTTAAGAAAAATCAGAGCAAGTTCATATCTTCTAATTAATCAATTTATTCTCATGAGATGGTATGACTAAATATCTATCTTGAAATTCTCTAGTATTTATATTAGTTTGATCATCTCATGCAACAAACCAAGATAAAAAAATTATTTGAAAACTTAAAAAAATAATTATTATTTTTTATAGTTAAAATTTAGAATTCTAAAGGTATCATATTTTACAAATGATGGAGGATAAGATGCTTCAATTATTTTTTCCTTGCTAGTTTTCATTTGGTAGTTAAATAGTAACTTGAGTAGATTGAGCATAGTAAGCGCAAAACAGATTGAAGGAATGTTACTTTGACTTTATTTCTTTCTCTCAGAAATATAAATCATTTATTTTGAAGGTCTTGAGAAGTAAAACTTCTATACCAATTATCTTTGGTTGGTGTATTCAGAATAACCTAGTCTTAGAACCTATTGTAGCTCATTAAGACTAAAGTTCATTTTGAGATGGAGTGGGATATTCTCTCACATGATAGATATGATTTTTTTTTGAAGGGCCTCTCGATGGTTCATGTGAACCATCGATCTCTTCTCAGGTTTAAAAGAATAAAAACCTAGGAAGTGTAATTGATGATTTCGAACTTCAAACATAGCCATTACTTGTTCAATTGATAAATGATAGTTTATCAATTTTTTGTAAAGACCATCTATTTAGGTCTTCTTCTTTTTAAAAGAAACTCTATCATTTAGTTCTTGATTAATTATTATTTCTCTTCGTTAGATTAAGTTACTAAAAAGAAGTAGATGCCTTAAAATGAAAAAGAGAGGAAGATGTAAGAATTTCAAATCACCACAAGGATAAAAAAACTAAGTATAAACCTCCATTAAATTTTAATACAAAATAGGAATTTATGAGATTAGAATGGATGAAGATGAATATAAACCTCAAAGAATTATCATACAATACTTATCATTGCATCATAGATGGCCATTTTGATAAAGAATGAAATAAATATGGAAGGAATGAAATGATTTATCCAAGCATGGTAAAATACAACAAAAATGTAACATATTTTCTTTTAATTGTTTTGATAAATGATTTATTAAATAGATTGCATAATGAAAATATTTTTTTGATTTATATGATATTCAATCATAAACAAAATATTTCTTTTGGTGAAACTATTTTGGAGAGAATTAAATATTCTTCGGATCCAATCAAAGAAGTCTTTGATGGAAGGAAAATGAGAATTTATTAATCAGAAAAAAATGATTAAGACAAAATCGCTCATTCTTCGGACTTAAATCTTGGATTTGGAGTTGAAGATTATACTTGGAAAGGATTTTCAATGTTGGTTAGACATTTTACTAAAATGGTGAAATTATCAACAATAATCAAAATTAAAGCCATTATTAAAATTTTGAATTCTTATAGAAACTAATTTTGAAAATATAAATGATCTAGCATCAAAGATGTTATCCTCATGATTCAACATAGCGTCTCAAAAAATCTAAAATCCTTATGTGTTTAATCACTATATTTGTGATATCTTTAGTCATGTAATCCATTGGAGAAACTTATTCATAAAGCAGACTAGTCTTCTTTGTTAGTATAAATAATTTACTAAAAATCGATTTCTAGAGTAGGCCAGACAATAATCTTCATTAGCTAGACCATGGAGCTTTCCATATAAGTGGGTAAACAAAGAAATAATTCTTCTTTCTAGCCAAGTAGACGATCATAATTTTAATATTATACCTTTTTGCTCAACAGACCATCAAAGGCAAAAAGGTGGACTAGGGGAAGTATCTTTATTTAATAATAGTATCTTTGAATAGTAAAGTTTCTTTTAATAATTATATGTTGACTTCAGAGCCTTCCCAGTTTTCTCTTGTTTAGTAATTATCTAATGGAGGCGGGGTGAATTTCATTTTGCTCATCAATATTGATCAACCGATATCCTCTCAATTAGGGATGCGGATGGGCTCCACCAAATTCAGTGGCCTGATATCAAGAGATGATGGCCTTTAAATTGTGAGGGATCAAAAAAACCTTAGAGATTCAGACTAGATGGGGCTTTAAAAGAACCTAGCTCAGGAGGACTTTTTCAAAGTGCTTATGATTCCTGACCTTAATAACTATGAAAGGTCCAAAAGTCTAATATTCTCCTCTTGGAGTGTAGGCTAACTCCTTTAAAGGGGTGCTTCGTGTCTTAATTCAGCCCACCCTAACACTTTAATGCGTAACATGCTAAGCAGTTTATTTCTTTGTACAAATAAGCGATTGAATGTGCATGCAGGCTTAGAGAAAAATACACAACCAAAGTCTTTTGTTACATGGTTAAGCTTCTGAGTATGCATTTGATATTCCTTATTTTGAAACTTGGGAATTCTGGCGGTATCAGGTAACACCTCGTAAAGCATTGGATTTTGTCCACACTCGTGCATATCTCCAAAATACCATGGTAGTCATTTGAGATCACCCAGGGATAGCGCAATTTGCAGTATCCGCCAAAAAATGTAACTTAGAGGTCAACGAAACTTATCTTGCAGCCATTGAGCAATTTCTGGTTGCATATCTAACCTGAATTTTGGGATGAATTTATAAATGCGTGGAACCCTGAATGGAAAAAAAATTCTTCTCGCAGTAACGCCATCCAATCTTGTCAAAGATGTCATTGCATCAGAACGCTTTTATTTCGCTAGAAACTCCTGAAAAAGTAAAAGTTTAGCCGGGTTCTTGATTATATGACAATTTATTTCTAATGCCTCCACTGCAGTCAGCTTGTAAGGCCTTTACTTTTGTCATTACGTCGAATGAGGGATAAACCTCTGGTCTCTATTCAGTATCTATGAATGGATGGCTTACCCAATGAAAAGAGTGAGATCTATGGCCTGCATGACTCGCATCGGTCCAAGATAATCTCTTTTGTATAATACAATTATCTGCATCTTTCCTTTTAGACAGAGCCATACGACCCCAACAAATTCGTTCAATGGGGTGAATCTAAACCTCCATTAGGTGAGTCAATTTGTTCTTCCAATTTGATCTGATACTTATGATTTCAGGAAAAATAAATCATTCGCTTCTAAAAATTCATCTTGAAGTAAGGGGCTCACCTGAAATCTTGTATGCCCTGTGAAATTACTGGGCTTAATTTGCGGAGATGAATACATTTTCTCATTGAATGGGTTGGACACCATTGGCCGATACTAATTTAATCGTTTCACATCTCCTTGTATAACACATTTTATACAAAATTGTATGATTAGCATGCAAGGTTTAACATCCTCTCATGCTGACCAACGCGACTTGTATGTTAATACATCTTTAATTGTATTAAGATTTTTTTTATAATTTTCTCTTAGATTAGATTCAAATGGGAAATTGTTTCCCAAATATCTTTTAAATAAGAGATTATTTATTGAATAATCAAAGATTAATTTCAATAATATTTTATTTCTTTAGAAATAAATAGGTTCTTATAGGACATCTTTTAGGGATGGTGTTGCCTTTTAGATTCACCCTTTTCAAATAGTTGAAGAGGAAGTACCATAAAGATAAGTTTCAAATTATCATGCCAATTTATTGAATTTGGATCTTTTCCATTAGAGCGGCCATGGTCGTGACCTCCATGAAAATAAAGATGTCCTCGATTAGGAGTAGTCATTCTTCCATGCAGGGTGATCCACCCCTGATCGTCTCTACAAGAATTCACGGGTCAGAAAATCAGGAAGAGAATTTTCATTACCTTTAATGAATTTGATGTCGAAATCGAAGACAGAGAGCTGCGATTGCCATGATAAAAAAATTTATTTTGAAACTAAATTTTTGACATATTGTTCAATGATGTATTTGACTGAGGAACAGTCAATACGAAGGAGAAGCTGAATATATTTTCAAATGAATTGGGCATCTTCTGATTAATTTTCAAATGAATTGGGCATCTTGATTAATTTGAAGATCCATTAGACGACCATTCATTTGCTCTTGCTCAGCTTTAATTTGCTAAACTTCTAATTTTAGTTTCTTTAATTCAGTTTTTAGCTCTACTAAAGAAGCTGAATTAGAAGATGATGAACTTGCCTCAAATTTTTTCTTAAATACTTCCGATAAGGAGTATATAGGAGGCTTGTAATTAAATTTTTCTAATTTATCTTTCTTCTTATCATTAAGAAGATCGATAATTTTATCACGAGTTCAATCATCTTCAACTTGTGCTAAAAGTTTAATTAATTGGTCATTTTGCTCGTGGGTGAGTGTAAACAGACCTGTCATATTTATTATATTTTTATAATAATCTATCTATTGACAGTACTTGCAACACTTAGATTTATCAAATTTATCAGAATCTGATGAGGATGAAGATGAAATATGTTCTTCTTCATCTTCTGATTCTATTTGAGTCGAGGAGGATGTAAGTAAATTTTCATCGGGGTTTGTTTTAACCCGTCAATCTGAAGTTCATTTAACTTCTTCTTGTGATTATTTATTTAATGACACATGCGACATTTGTAACATTTTATTTCTCTTGTCTCTTTGGTTTTAGAACCGGAGGGGAGTGCCTGTGTTTGTGCGTGAATTTATCACATTTTTTATGGCGTGATTTTCATGTTTAGGAAAAATAGTCTTTATGTTTTCCCTATTTTATAAGATAAGGATGTACGAGGATCACAGTTGAATTTCGTGAATTTGCCATCTTGCTCAAGTAGGCGTTCTCTTTTCATTTGATCTTTTAATTTAAGATCGAGCATTCTAAACCATTTTAATACATGCGAAAGGTTTCCATATGTAAGGGTTTCATATGGGATGGTTCCATCGTAGAGAAGAAACCTTAACCTTTTCAGCAAATAGATTGGGAAGGCCTTCAATGAATTTTTTGCTTCCAGTGAAGGCTATTGGCATCATAAAGTGTCATGATGCATGCTAGAAATATATCCTTGTACCATCGAAAATGGGTTAAGGATGGACATCTTAATTTTTGGAGTAAGGAGCAAGTTTTTTCTCCTTGATCTCCAATGGATCCAGCAAAATGATCTATAATTATTTGAGAAGATTATAGACCAAATTTTCATTAGGTTTTTTGTTCTTTTGGAAGATCCTTAGTACTTAAGTCAATTTAAGGAGGTCTTCCCTTTGAGAAGCATGAAAATTATCCCACCATCCTTTGAGTTCGAGAATCACGCAATGATGGCTCTAGCGATAATATGAGGTTTTGCTTGATGTCTAGAATGAACAGCAGTAGCAAACATAAGCATTGATGAAGGGTATGAATGATTTGATGTTTGAAAGTCCATCAATATTCCATTCATATAAAGAATCTCCATCATAGGAATTTCTACTGAGTATCTTCCTCAAATAATAAATCAAGAATTGGGTTTTTATAATAATGTTTTCCAAATTTTTCTTTGGATAAGAAAGTTTTTGGATATCAAGAGGAGGATGAGGATCTTGTAATTCTTGAAAAGGTTTTGAACTTTTTCAATATTACTTGATTGATCGATATCGATTTGGTTGAGATTCATTTGAATCTTCATCTGATTGACTGATATCTTTAAAGCTCCTACATACTTTTCACTTAAATTTAGAATCAAATTCTGAATGTCTTCAGAAGAGGGTCCTAACTTAAGAGCCAGTTTAGGAGGTGGTTGGATAAAAGGTTTTACAAATGGGTTTATACTAGTAGAAGCTTTTTTTGACGCTTTGCAAGTTTCGAGGCTAGAAACCTTTTGTTTAAGCATCTGATCGATTTTAGACTCTAGGCTTAAAAGATGATCAGTGATTATTTGAAGTGTATTATTACTATAATTAAGTTATTTAATTACGGTAATAAATTCTTTAGAATTTGTGGATCGAACTTATTTTTTGAAGGTGCTAATTCTAAGGTTTATCATCCACCATTTTACAAGCGATGGATGGAGGATAAGATGCTTCAATTATTTTTCCTTGCTCTTTGCCATTTTTGGTAGTTAAAATAGCAACTTGAGTAGAGCATAGTAACTGCAAAACCATGCTACGAAAGGAATAGTTGCTTTGGCTTGACTATTTCTTTCTCTCATTTTCTCAAAATATAAATCATTTATTTTGAGATGTTGGTCTTGAGAAGTAAAACTTCTATACCAAGTACAAAAATTATCGTACTTTGGTTGGAAGTATTCCTTCAGAACAACCTCTCTAGTCTTAGAACCTATTGTGTAGCTCATTAAGACTAAAGTTCATTTTAGATGGAGTGGGAGATTGATTTTCTCTCCTTTGGATGATAGATATGATGATTTTATTTAGGCGAAGGGCCTCGACCGATGGTTTAGGAGTGTGTGAACCATCCGATCTAGACTTCTCTGAGGTTTCAGAAGGGATAGAAACCCTAGGAAGTGTAATAGATCAACGAGGGTTGAATCGAACATCAACATTGCCATCAACTATAGGATAGACCATCTATTTAGGTCTTCTTCTTTCAAGGAGAACTCTGCCATTTTAGAGTTCTTGATTAAATTATTATTTTCTTGTCGTTGGGTTAAGTTACTTCAAAAGAAGTAGAAGCCATATTATAAATGGGGAAAAAGAGAGGAAGATGATGGAGAATTTGAAACAAATCACCACATAAGGATAAAATAACTAAGTATAAATGTCCATTAAATTATCTTCCCAGATCAACAAAATAGGATTTACAACCCTTTGCCTCATGAGCATTATGGCCATTTGCGATGAAGATGAATATAAACCTACCAGAATTATCTGAATCCAATAACTTATCACCCTCAGCATCATTTGGGATGGCCATTTGTGATGAAACAGATAAAGCCATGGGAGGAATGAACAAAGTCTTGGTTTATCAAAGCATGGTGAAATTACAAAAAATCTCTAACATCCTTCCTAGGGATCATGGCTCATCTAGAGTTAAAATAGGATATATAAAAAACTTATATATTAAAGCTTAAAAAGTACTTACGATGATAGAGGCGGGAAAAACTAAGGATACAAGAGGAGAATAAGAGAAGAAGAGAAAAACGAGCACCAATAATTTACAATTTATCAAATTAGTGGAGGATAAATACATTTCTCTCTTGAAATGAGTTGTCCCCTTTGATGAAAGATCTTTTGTATAACACATTTGCTATACAAAATTGTATGGTTGTTTGATCACGAACATGATTAATCTATACATTTTAAATGTATTGATTTTCATAATTTTCTCTTGAGAATAGATTCAAATGGGAAAGGATTGTTTCCCAAATATCTTTCAAATATGGATTATTTATTGAATAGTCAGAGGGATTAATTTCAATAATATTTTATTTTATTTCTTTAGAGAAATAAATAGGTTCTTGTGCAATGACATCTTTTAGGGATGGTGTTGCGACTTTTAGGGTTCACCCTTTTTTTTAGTGGTTGAAGAAAGTACCATAAAGATAAGTTTGCAAATTGATCATGCCAATTGTTGAATTGATCGGATCTTTGCCATTAGAGCGGCCATGGCTGCGACCTCCATGAAAAGAAAGATGTCCTCGGTTAGGAGTAGTCATTCTTCCATGCGGGTGATCCACGATTCCCTAAAATTCTTGATTAGAAATCGAAGAGAATTTTTTTACCTTTAATGAATTCAATGTCAAAATCAAAGGAATTGCGTTACCATGATACAAAATATGTTTTGAAACTAAATTTTGACATCTTGTTATGATGTATTTGGTGAGAGCTTATCTGAAGGAAAAATGCTAATTAAGTAAATCATCTTAGAATTTTGAGATGCACTTAATCACAGAAAGCATTTCTTTTTTGATAATGAAATACTTTTGCTGAGTAGGATTCCATTTACCATAAACAAAGAGGACAAATTCTTCTTTAGAATTCTTTTCTTTGCTTTGATACCTCCATAGTATCGAGAGGCATCTGTTTCAATAATTTTGAAACTAGTAGTCTGCAAGATTAAAAGAAGGTTTTGAACCCTTTCTTTAATTTATCTGCCATAGATGAGTACCATGGTATTCTTTTTAATCTATCAAATGCATCTTTGGCAAGATTTTGATAGAAATCATTTACATAATTGAGTGCTCTAAGAATTTAGTAGGTTTTTATCTAAAATGATATCAGAAAATTTGTTAGCAAATTCAATACTTCTATTAATTAGTATAATAGAAGCTTTGGATATATTATGGCCAAAAAATCTTATTTCAGTTTGAAATAATTTGATTTTTACAAATCTAATCCATTTTTAAAATTCATTTAAATATTTTTAGATGGTTGAGTGTTAATCAATATTATTTGAGAACACCAAATATCATCAATATAGACTAAAATATATTTAAAATAATCTTTAAATATATTATTCATGATATCTTTGAAATTTAGAAGGTGCATTTTGAAAACCAAAAGGCATTACGTTCCATTGTAATGTCCAAAGAACCATAAATATATTTTATAGCGTCCTTCTTTTATCGATGCCAATATCGATTTTAAATCAAATTTGGAAAATATTTTTGCATTATGCAATCTATTTAATAAATCCCTTTTATTATGGATATTTGATCCATTTTAAAACTTTGTTTAGCTGTAATTAATTACAAGTCGGTCTCCTCTTTCCTTTTACGAATTCATAACATAGAATGAGATGGACTCAAGGGGTAATTGCCAAATTATTCCTTTCTTTAATGTCAATCTCTTCTTTTGCATAAAGCAATAGTGCTCGTTCACACGAGCCTTAGTGGAAATGTCTCGTTCATTGAAATTATCAATGTACGGGAGATCCACTATATGAGTCTTTCATTCCCAAAAAGTAATTGGGTTGTCACCACAAACTTTCTTTTGGAATTCTTGGTGGAAATTTTGAATTTTATGCTTTTAATTTTGGGGAAGAAATTTATTGTTTAATAGTTAAACTAGCAATTTCTTCTTGTAAATAATTTATATGCATAGACTTATTATTAAGCCTATTCATTTCATTTTTGATAATTTCTTTAGGATTTATGATAAAATTAAATGTGATTTCTTTATCCCAAAGATTGAATTCGTATCATCAATTCTAGTGATAGGCATTATTTTAAGAAGAAATGAGTTCCAAAATAATGTGTTGTGTCAAATTGACTAAAATAAAGGCATTTGAATACAAATATCATCTTGACACATAAGATGATAATTTATATAATTTGTAATGATTCACCATCATTTTCATTATTATTTTCAAAATATTTAGAAGGAATTATTCCTTCTTGTATACAATTGCTCATTTATTAACTAGGATTAAATTTGGTAAAATAAATTCTTTATTTAAAATTAATTTAATGGAAATATACCATTACTGGTATATTGCATTTTGCATATTTTGTAAGAAACTTGGTTCTTGATTAGAACCGACTTCTATATTTTCAAAGGAATTGGGCGTCTTCTGATTAATTTTAAGATCCATTAGATGACCATTCATTTGCTCTTGCTCATTTAATTTCTTTGAACTTCTAATTTTAGTTTCTTTAATTGATTTTTAGCTGAAAGTTGATAGAAGATGATAAACTTTTCCTCGATTTTTTCTTAAATACTTCTAATAAGGGTATATGGAGGCTTGTAATTAAATTTTTCTAATTTATCTTTGTTCTCATTAAGAAGATCAATAATTTTATCACGAGTTGAATCATCTTCAACTTGTGCTAAAGAGTAATTGGTCCTTTTGCTCGTGTGAGTGTATACAAACCTATCATATTTATTATATTTTTATAATAATCTCTCTGTTGACAGGACTTGCAATAGTTAGATTTATCAGATTTATCAAAATCTGATGAGGATGAAGATGAAATATGTTCTTCTTCATCTTCTGATTCTATTTCAGAATCAAAGGATGTAAGTTGAATTTTTATCAAGGTTTGTTTTAACCCTTCGTCAATCTAAAGTTCATTTAACTTCTTCTTGACATTGCATTTGTTTGCATAATGACCTGTACGACCACATTTGTAACATTTTATTTCTCTTTTCTCTTTGGTTTTAGAACCAGAGGGACGAGAGTGCTTGTGTTTGTGCATGAATTTATCACATTTTTTATGACGTGATTTTTCACGTTTAGAAAAAATAGTCTTTCGTGTTTTCCCTTATTTTTGGAAAATAAAGGACGTACCTGAGGATCACAGTTAAATTGTTCACAATTTGCCACATTTGCTCAGTAGACATTCTCTTTTCATTTGATCTTTTAATTTAAGATCAGAGCATATAGCTAATCCGATTTTAATACATGCAGAAATAAGGTTTCCATATATTAGGGTTTCATATGGGATGGTTCCATCGTAGAGGCAAAGAGAAACCTTAACCTTTTTAGCAAATAGATTGGGAAGGCCTTCAATGAATTTTTGCTTCCAGTGAAGGCTATTGGCCTCATAAAGTGTCATGACGCGTGCTAGAAATATATCCTTGTACCATCAAAAATGGGTTAAGGATGGACATCTTAATTTGGGTAAGGGAGTTTTTTCTCCTTGATCTCTAATGGATCAAAATGATCTATAATTGTTTGGAGAAGATTATAGATTTTCTTTAGGTTTTTGTTCTTTTGGAATATCTTAGTACTTAAGTCAATTTTGCTAAGTCTTTCTTTGAGAAGCTGAGAAAATTATCCCACCATCCTTTGAGTTCGAGAGAATCACGAAATGATAAAGCGACAATATGTGGTTTTGCTTGATGTCGATTGAGCATTAGCAAAATATAAGCTTTCGATGAAGGGTATGAATGATTTGATGTTTAGAAAGTCCATCAATATTCCTTTCATATAAAGAATTTCCATCATAGGAATTTCCTATGAAATGAGTATCTTCCTCAAATAATAAATCAGGAGGAGTGGGTTTTTTATAATAATGTTTTCAAATTTTCTTTGGATAAGAAAGTTTTTGGATATCAGAGGATGAGGATCTTGTAATTCTTGAAAAGATTTTGAACTTTTCAATATTACAATTGATCAGATCATTTTTTGAGGATTCATTTGAATCTTCATGATTGGTGATATCTTCAGAGCTCTACATACTTTTCACTTAAATTTAGAATCAAATTGAATGTCTTGAAGGGTCCTAACTTAAAGGTTAGGAGGTGGTTGGATAAAGTTTTACAAATGGGTTTATACTAGAAGCTTTTTTTTTGAAGCTTTTCGGACTAAAACCTTTTGTTTAAGCATCTGATCGATTTTAGACTCTAGGCTAAAAAAATGATCAATGATTATTTGATGTATCTTATTCTTATAATTAAGTTTTTTAATTACGGTAATAAATTCTTTTAGAATTTGTGGATCGAACTTATTTTTTTTGAAGGCTAATTCTAGGTTTATCATCCACCATTTTTACAAGCGATGGATGATAAGATGCTTCAATTATCTTTTCCTTTTCTGTTTGCCATTTTTTGGTAGTTAAAATAGCAACTTGGGATTAAAATAATTGCAAAACCATACTACGAAAGGAATAGTTGCTTTGGCACTATTTCTTTCTCATTCTCAATATAAATCATTTATTTGATATTTGGTCTTGAGAAGTAAAACTTCTATGCAGTATAAAAATTATCGTACTTTGGTTGGAAGTATTCTTCGAGAATAACCTCTAGTCTTAGAACCTATTGTAGCTCATTAAGACTAAAGTTCATTTTAGATGGAGTGGAAGATTGATTTTCTCTCAAGATGATATATAATTTTTTATTTGGTGAAGGGCCTCGGATGGTTGAGTTTGTGAACCATCCAATCTGACTTTCTAAGGTTTGAGGGATAAAACCCTAGGAAGTGTGATGGATCGATGAGGTTGAATCGACTTCAAGCCATCAATTTGTTAATTTGATCCATCTTGATTAATGGAAGGTCTTTAATCTAGATGGTAGTCCATGATTCGGAAATACCACCTCATTCCATTTAATCACTCTATTAGTAGATGGGATACTATGATTTGTTTTGATAAGTAGTTTGTTCATTTGGTTGAGCGACTTTTGAAGGATAGAGTATTTAAAACTCTAAAATGAATTCTAAAAAAATTGAAGCAATAGTTTGAGACGGAGAAAATTAACCATAAAGGCGTAAATGTAATTTTAAAGCTTGATTTATATCAGAAAGAGATAAACTTAGATTGGGAAAGGTGTTGAAATAAATCCGTGACATAAATCTACCACTCATTGGGATTGAGCCTTTGCATCATCTCTTGATAATTAAAAAATAAACATTTAGACCTTTAAGGGTTAAAGGTTTGAATCTATATTATCATCCTATATGAATATATTTAAAATCTTGCATATATTTATGGATCTTGAACATTAGTAGATAAATGGTTTTATCCATTTGATCTGATAATAATTTATTCTACAATTTTCTTGAAGATTTTCCACTTAAAATCAAAAGTTCCAAATTGATAAATGATAGTTTTATCAATTTTTGGGAGGGACCATTAATTTTTGGGAGGGACCATCTATCAAGCATAAATCGATGGCCATTTAGAGCGAAGATGGGATAAAGCCATGGGAAAATGAACAAATTATTGGTTCATCTTGGTGATATGTAACAAAATTTTTAAAAAAGGTCTAAATGATTCTAGAAGTAGATGGCAGATGCCTTCTTTGGAAACAATCCCATATGAGTGTTTAAAGACTAATATGAGATAAATACTTGTTTATTTTATCCTTATGTGGTGATTTATGCCGCCATGGTATGAGTATAACCATGGTGGGATCTTTTAATATTAGTCTAGCATAAATTATTTACATGAAATCATACTAGATGCAAGATGAATCAAACATCACATCACTAATGTATTTCTATCAAAATCTTCAAGACTAATGGCAAGATTAATTCAATATTATCATAAGACATATTTCCCTCTTTTCATAAATTCATATTAGGATGTTAGAGATTTTTTATTGTATTTCACCATGCTGGATAAATCTTTGTTCATTCTTCCATGGCTTTATCTTGTAAATGGCCATCTTTGATGATGCTTGATATGATAATCTTATTGTTGACTATCACATAATTCTATGAGGTTTATATTTATCATGTAAATGGTGATAAATCTTGTTGAGGCTTAAAGGGTTTAAGTCTATTTTGTTGGATCAGGAAGATAATATTCTAATGGAGGTTTATGCTTAGTTTGTTTTATCCTTATGTGGTAATTTGTTTCAAAAAAAAAAATTCTCAAACAATATTGATGAAGTACACATAATACACAAACAGAGCCTCCTCATATAGAGGTGGAGGCACAGGAGAGACTTTGCTTAGAAGCAAAGGTACAATTATTAAACAAAAGAGAAATGTTGCTTAGTTAAACACTATTTATTAAATAGAAACTTTTCTCTTGTTAAGCAAAGCTACCTATTAAATAAAAGATACTTTAGTCAAAGGTCGAAATTATAAGATGGCTAAAATAGAGGAAAGAGTCTTGTGTTTGTGCATGAATTTGTCACATTTTTTATGACGTGATTTTTCACGTTTAGGAAAAATAATTTTTTGTGTTTTTCCCTTGTGTTTATAAGATGGGTCCTGATTGAATTACTCACAGAATTTGCCTAGTTGTTTGTGCTCAAGTAGACGTTCTCTTTTCATTTGATCTTTTAATTTAAGATCAGAGCATATAGCTAATCAAGTTTTAATACATGCAGAAATAAGGTTTCCATATGTTAGGGTTTCATATGGGAAGGTTCCATCGTAGAGGCAAAGAGAAACCTTAACCTTTTCAGCAAATAGATTGGGAAGGCCTTCAATGAATTTTTTGCTTTGAAGGCTATCATCATAAGTGTCATGGCGTGCTAGAAATATATCCTTGTACCATCAAAATGGGTTAAGGATGGACATCTTAATTTTGAGTAAGGCGAGTTTTTCTCCTTGATCTCCAATGGATCCAGCAAAATGATCTATAATTGTTTGGAGAAGATTATAGACTAAATTTTCATTAGGTTTTTGTTGCTTTTTTGGAAGATCCTTAGTACTTAAGTCAATTTCGCTAAGGAGGTCTTCCCTTTGAGGAACAGTGAGAAAATTATCCCACCATCCTTTCAAAGTTCCAGAGAATCTTGAAATGATGGCTTGAAAATATATGAGGTTTTGCTTGATGTAGATTGAGCGCAAAACAAACATAAGCATTGATGAAGGGTATGAATGATTTGATGTTTGAGTCCATCAATATTCCATTCATATAAAGAATCTCCATCATAGAATTTCCTAGAAATGAGTATCTTCCTCAAATAATAAATTAGGAGGTGTTGGTTTTTATAATAATGTTTTCCAAATTTTTCTTGGGATAAGAAAGTTTTTGGATATCAAAAGGAGGATGAGGATCTTGTAATTCTTGAAAAAGGTTTTGAACTTTTTCAATATTACTTGATTGATCAATATCAGTTTTGATTGAGGATTCATTTGAATCTTCATCCGATTGATTGATATCTTCAAGAGCTCCTACATACTTCTCACTTAAATTTAGAATCAAATTGAATGTCTTGAAGAATTAACTTAAGAGCGGTTTAGGAGGTGGTTGAATAAAAGGTTTCACAAATGGGTTTATACTAGTAGAAGCTTTTTTCGAAGCTTTGCTAGTTTTAGGGCTAGAAACCTTTTGTTTAAGCATCTGATCGATTTTAGACTCTAGGCTAAAAAGATGATCAGTGATTATTTGAAGTATACTATTACTATAATTAAGTTGTTTAATTACAATAATAAATTCTTTAGAATTTATGGATCGGAACTTATTTTTTGAAGGCCACTAATTCTAAAGGTTTATCATCCACCATTTTTACAACTGATGGAGGATAAGATGCTTCAATTATTTTTTCTTGCTCTGTTTGCCATTTTTTGGTAGTTAAAATAGCAACTTGAGATTAAGCATAGTAACTGCAAAATCATGCGACGAAAGGAATAGTTGCCTTGGCTTGACTATTTCTTTCTCTCATTTTCTCGAAATATAGGATTGCCCAATTATTCCTTTCTTTAATAAATCAACATTCTCTTCTTTGCATAAAGCAAGGTAGTGCTCGTTCATCTGACAAGGATGAGCCTTGGTGTAATGTCTTGTTCATTGAAATTATCAATGAGAGATCCTATGAGCCTTTCTTTTAGAAAACAAAGGGTTGTCACCACAAACTTCCTTTTGGAATTCTTGGTGGCAATTTTGAATTTTTGCTTTTAATTTTGGAGAAGAAATTTTTTGTTTAATAGTTAAAGTAGCAATTTCTTCTTGTAAATAATTTATATGCATAGACTTATTATTAACTTATTTCATTTATGATAATTTCTTTGATTGGTGATAAAATGGAATGTGATTTCTTTATCCCAAAGAAAATCGAATTCAAATTATCATCAATTCTAGTGATAGGCATTATTTTAAGAAAAAAGTTCCCAAAATAATATGTTGTTAAAATTTTTGACTAAAATAAAAACATTTGAATACAAATATCATCTTGACACCGGCACATATGATAATTATACTTAATTTGTAGATTCATCATGCCTTTAACCTAGCTTATTTTTTCAAAATATTTTGAAGGTATTCCTTCTTGTATACAATTTAGATATCTCCATTAGACTAGTAGAATTTGGAAAATAAATTCTTTATTTATAATTAATTTAATGGAAATATACCATTTGGTATATTGCCTTTTTATTTTAAGAAACATGGTTCTTGATTAGAATAAACTATATTTTCAAATGAATTTGTGCATCTTCGATTAATTTCAAGATCCATTAGATGACCATTCATTTTGCTCCTTTCTTGCTAACCTTCTAATTTTAGTTTCTTTAATTCAGTTTTTACTAAAGAAATTGAATTAGAAGATGATGAACTTGCCTCATATTTTTTCTTAAATACTTCCGATAAGGATGGACATCTTAATTTTTACTAGAAATATATCTTTGTACCATCAAAAATGGGTTAAGGATGGACATCTTAATTTTTGGAGTAAGGAGCGAGTTTTTTCTCTTTGATTTCCAATGGATCCAGTAAAATGATCTATAATTGTTTGAAGAAGATTATAGACCAAATTTTCATTAGGTTTTGCTTTTTTTGGAAGATCCTTAAAATACTTAAGTATTTCTCAAGGAGTCTATTTGAGGAAACATGAGAAAATTATCCCACCATCTTTTTGAGTTCAAGAATCCAAATGATGGCTCGGCGATAATATATGGTTTTGCTTGATGTCAAATTGAATAGCATTGCAAATAAGCATTGATGAAGGGTATGAATGATTTGATGTTAAAAAGTCCATATTCCATTCATATAAAGAATCTCTATCATATTTCTACAAAATGAGTATTTTCTCAAATAATAAAAGGAGAGGATTTTTATAATAATGTTTTCCAAATTTTTCTTTGGATAAGAAAGTTTTGGATATCAAGAGGAGGATGAGGATCTTGTAATTCTTGAAAAAGGTTTGAACTTTTCAATATTACTTGATCAATGATGTTTTTTTTGAGGATTCATTTGAATCTTCATTTGATATCTTTAAATCTACATACCATAAATTTAGAATCAAATTCGAATGTCTTAAAAGAGTCTTAACTTAAGAGCTTTAGGAGGTGGTTGGATAAAGGTTTCACAAATGGGTTTATACTAGTAGAAGCTTTTTCAGCTTTTCTAGTTTGGGGCTAGAAACCTTTTGTTTAAGCTCGATCAATTTTAGACTCTAGGCTAAAAAAATGATCATTGATTATTTGAAGTATACTATTACTATAATTAAATTGTTTAATTAGTAATAAATTCTTTAAATTTGTGGATTGGAACTTATTTTTTAATAATTCTAAGGTTTTATCATCCATCATTTTTTTTGATGGAGATGAAATCTTCAATTATTTTTCTTAAATTGCCATTTTTTGGTAGTTAAAATAAACTTGGATTGAGCATAGTACAATAAAACCATGCTATGAAAGGAATAGTTGCTTTGGCTTGACTATTTCTTTTCTCTCATCTCAAATATAAATCATTTATTTGAGGCGTTGAAAGAAGTAAAGTTCTATACTAAGTCAAAATTATCATACTTTGGTTGGAAGTATTCCTTGAGAACAATTAGTCTTAAATTTATTGTAGCTCATTAAGACTAAAGTTCATTTCATGGAGTGAGATTGATTTTCTCTCACTATATGATAGATATATGATTTTGTTTGAAGGGCCTTGTCGATGGTTCAAGATTGTGAACCATCTCTAGACTTCTCCATTTTGAAGAATAAACCTAGGAAAATAATGGATCAGAGTTGAATCACTTCAACATGCCATCTAGTTCAAATTGATAAATGATAGTTTTATCAATTTTGGGAAAGATATCTATTTGTCTTCTTCTTTCAAGGAGAACTCTACCATTTGAGTTCTTGATAAAATTATTATTTCTCTCAATTTGTTTGTCAGTAGTTTGCTTTTGGTTGAAAGATTTCAACTCTAAAATTTAGAGTATTTAAAACTTGAAAATGAATTCTGAAAATTAAAGCAATAGTTTCAAAACCTGGGATAAAATTATAACCATAAAGCTATAAATGTAATTTTAAAGCTTCAAAAAAGTTTATGACCTGTACGACCACATTTGTAACATTTTATTTCTCTTGTCTCTTTGGTTTTAGAACCAGAGGGATGAGAGTGCTTGTGTTTGTGCATGAATTTGTTACATTTTTTATGATGTGATTTTTCACATTTAGGAAAAATAGTATGTCGTGCTTTTCCCATGTATTTTGAAGATAAAGGATGTACTCAGTTGAATTCCAGAATTTAAGTGCTCAAGTAGACATTCTCTTTTCATTTGATCTTTTAATTTAAGATCAGAGCCGATTGCTAAACCAGTTTTAATACATGCGAAATAAGATTTTTCATATGTTAGGTTTCATATGGGATGGTTCCATCTCGTGAGGCAAGAAACCTTTTTGACAAATAGATTGGAAGGCCTTCAATGAATTTTTACTTCCAGTGAAGGCTATTGGAATCATAAAGTGTCATGACGCGTGCTAGAAATATATCCTTGTACCATCGAAAATGGGTTAAGATGGACATCTTAATTTTTGGAGTAAGGAGCGAGTTTTTTCTCCTTGATCTCCAATGGATCCAGCAAAATGATCTATAATTATTTGGAGAAGATTATAGACCAAATTTTCATTAGGTTTTTGCTGTTCTTTTGGAAGATCCTTAGTACTTAAGTCAATTTCACTAAGGAGGTCTTCCCTTTGAGGAATAGTGAGAAAATTATCCCACCATCCTTTCAGAGTTCCAGAGAATCCTGAAATGATGGCTTGAGCGACAATATGTGATTTTGCTTGATGTCTAGATTGAACAGTAGTAGCAAACATAAGCATTCGATGAAGGGTACGAATGATTTGATGTTCAGAAAGTCCATCAATATTCCATTCATATAAAGAATCTCCATCATAAAATTTCCTCATGAGTATCTTCTCAAATAATAAATCGGGAGGTGGTTTTATAATAATGTTTTCCAAATTTTTGTGTATAAGAAAGTTTTGGATATCAAAGGAGGATGAGGATCTTGTAATTCTTGAAAAGGTTTTGAACTTTTCAATATTACTTGATTAATCAATTTGGTTGAGGATTCATTTGAATCTTCATGATTCTTCAGCTCTACATACTTTTCACTTAAATTTAGAATCAAATTATGAATGTCTTCAGAAGAGAGTCCTAACTTAAGAGCTAGTTTAGGAGGTGGTTGGATAAAAGGTTTTACAAATGGGTTTATACTAGTAGAAGCTTTTCTGAAGCTTTGCTAGTTTCGGGGCTAGAAATATTTTGTTTAAGCATCTGATTAATTTTAGACTCTAGGCTAAAAAGATGATCAATGATTATTTGAAGTATACTATTACTATAATTAAGTTGTTTAATTACAGTAATAAATTCTTTTAGAATTTGTGGATCGAAACTTATTTTTCTGAAGGACGCTAATTATAAAGGTTTATCATCCACCATTTATACAACTGATGAAGGATAAGATGCTTCAATTATTTTTCCTTACTTTGTTTGCCATTTTTTGGTAGTTAAATAGCAACTTGAGCATAGTAACTGCAAAACCATGCTACGAAAGGAATAGTTGCTTTGGCTTGACTATTTCTTTCTCTCTTTTTCTCAAAATATATATCATTTATTTCAGACATTGGTCTTAAGTAAAACTTCTATACCAAGTACAAAATTATCATACTTTGGTTGGAAGTATTCCAACAACCTCTCAGTCTTAGAACCTATTGTGTAGCTCATTAAAACTAAAGTTCATTTCATATGGAGTGGGAGATTGATTTTCTCTCACGTGGATGATAAATATGATTTTTATTTAGGCGAAGGGCCTCTCGATGGTTGAGTGTGAACCATCCGATCTAGACTTCTCGAGGTTTGAAGGGATAGAAACCTAATAAGTGTAATGGATTGACGAGGTTGAATCAAACTTCAACCATATCATCGAAGTTCCAAATTGATAAATGATAGTTTTATCAATTTTGGGAGAGACCATCTATTTGGGTCTTCTTCTTTCAAGGGGACTCGGATTTAGAGTTCTTGATTAAATTATTATTTCTCTAATGGTTAGATTAGAAGTTACTTCAAAAGAAGTAGTGCCATATTACCAAAAATTGGGAAAAAGGGAGAGAGGAAGATGATGCAGGGTGAATTTGAAACAAATCAACACATAAGGATAGAACAAACTAAGTATAAACCTCCATCAGAGAATTATCTTCCCAGACAGTCAACAAAAATAGGACTTACAACCCTTTCAAGCCACATAGCAATTTATGGCCATTTATGAAAGGGGAATATAAACATCTACCGAGAATTATCCATACAATATAGACTTATCACCTATCAAGCATCGCATAAAGGGATAATATGTGAAGATGGGATAAATAATGAACAAAATCTTTTTATCAAAGCATGGTGAAATGTAAAAAATCTCTAAAATCCTTCCCTCCAGATTTACCCATCATGGCTCATGCAGGACTTAACCGATATATAAAACACTTATTTATTAAAATTTAAAAGAACTTACGATGTGAAGTAGTAGGAAGAACTAAGGAGAATAAGAGAAGAGAAGAGAAAATTGAGCACCACATAATACAATGAAAACCTCTTATATAAAGGTGGAGGCAGACTTTGAAGCAAAGGTACAATTATTAAATAAAGAGAAATAATTAAATGATAATGAAACTTTATTTTGTTAAGCAAAGCTACTATTAAATAAGATACTTTGCTTATAGGTTAAGCAAATCTAAAATATTATAAGGGCCAATTATTTCATTTTGTGGGACCCACTTTATGTAAAAAAGGTTCCTTCTTGAAGAAGCTACTTTTGGAAAGTAGAAATTATTTCTTAAATCTACTTTATGAATTTAAGTTTCTCAAATTCATGTTGAGTAAGAGACTTAGTTGAGATATAGATAGGTGATTAAAACTTGGCGAATTGATTTTCATAGATTTTGATCGTTCCTTATGTTGAATCTCTCATGAGGATACATCTATTGATACTTTTGTAGTACCTCATAATAGTTCAAAATCAGAGTTTTTGAGGGTTGTTAATTCAAAATAGCTTTAATTAAATATTTTCTTGAGCTTATCCCCAATGTTGATTGAATTCCACCATTTTAGTAAAAAATTGTCTTTGAAGAACAAGATTGAAGTCTCTTCCAGTATAGCTTAAACCATATGATTTGGCGTGTGAAGAAATAAGCAAGATTTTGTCCTTGAATCATTTTTTAGTCTTAAAACTTTTGTAGTTCCAAATTGATAGATAGTTTATCAATTTGGGAGAACCATCTATTTAGGACTTCTTCTTTCAAGAACTATTCATTTAAAGTTCTTGATTAAATTATTTTTCTTTCGTTGTAAGTTACTAAAGAAGTAGAAGCCATATTAAATAGGAAAATGGGAGAGAGGAAGATGATGCAGGAGAATTTGACAAATCACCTCATAAGGATAAAACAAACTGTATAAACCTCCATTAAGAATTATCTTTGATCAACAAAATAGACTTACAACCCTTTCAATCACAATTTATTATAATATAAATTAGATTGATTATATAAATGACTTATCATATCAAGCATCATAGCAGCCATTTTGACGGGATAAAGCTATGGGAGGAATGAACAATCTTTGATTCATCCAAAGCATGGTAAAATGTAACAAAATCTCTAACATCCTTTATTTACCCTTCATGGCTCGTAGACTTAAACTGATATATAAAATCTTATTTATTAAAACTTAAAATAACCACGATGTGAAGGAAGAAAGAATTGGAGAATAAGAAGAGAAGAGAAGAAAAGCGATTAGCACACATAATACAGAGCCTCCTTATATAAGGTGGAGGCACAATTTTGAAGCAAATTATTAAACAAGAAACATTGCTTAGAGTTAAACATAATATTAAATAGAAACTTTTCATTAAAAGCTATTATTATAAAGATACTCTTAGGCTAAGCAAAGGTACAAATATATAAGATGGCTACTTTTGGAAAGTAGCAATTATCTTTGGTGGGACCCTTTATGTAAGTAGGTTCCTTTGGTGAAGATAAGCATTTAAAGAAAGTACAATTATTTCATCGGTGGGTCTTTATGAATTTAAGTTTCTCAGATGGATTACTTTCTTATTAGAAGACTCATAGATATTGATTAAACCTTGTAGTTAATTTTCATAGATTTTTTTTGACTTCTTATGTTGAATCTGTCTCATGAGGATACGTCTTTTGATCTTTAATACCATGATAACTCAAAATCAGTAGTTTTGAAATTGTTAATTGAATAAGCTTTAATAATGGCTTTAATTTTGCTTGAGCTTATCCTCAATGTTGATTGATTGTACCATTTTAGTAAAAATGTTTGAGGACAAAATTATCCTTTATCGTTCGTAAATCCGATTTGGCGGTCAAATGAAAAAATGAGCAAGATTTTGTCCTTGAATCATTTTTTGGGATTAATAGCCCTCATTTTGGCTTCCATCAATCATTGAAGACTTCTTTGATTGGATCTAAGAATATTTAATTACGAAAATAGTTCCAGAAAGAACCATCTTTAAGTTCTTTTTATAATATCTTGTTCATTATGAACATCATGAATTCTTCATTTGTCATTATGAAGAAAGGCCTTCATTAGCTTGCACATAGCACCAATAATTTATGCCAATTTTGTCTTTGTAAAATTAGTGGAGGATAAGAATACATTTTTTTATTGGAATAGTTAGACATTATTTGATGAAAGATCTTTTGTATAACATTTTACAAAATTGTATGGTTTTATTCGATCACGAATATAATTAATCTCAATACACTTTAATTATATTAATATTTTCATAATTTTCTCTTGAGAGATTAGATTCAAATGGGAAAGGATTGTTTCCCAAATATCTTTCAAATAAGGCCCACATGTTATTTGTTGAATAATCGAGGATTAATTTTAATACTCTATTCTATTTCATTAGAGAAATAAAATATGTTCTTGTGCCGACATCTTTTATGGATGGTGTTGCAGCTTTTTTGAGGTTCACCTTTTCAAATAGTTGAAAATACCATAAAGATAAGTTTACAAATTGATCATGCCAATTTATTTGGTTTGGATCTTTTATAAATTAGATGGCTTCCTCCATGTAAAGAAAATATCCTGTTAGTAGTCATTCTTCCATGGGGGTGATCCACGATCATCACAAGAATTGCTAAAAATGCATTACAATGAATTGATAAAATCAAGACTCTTCCATGATGCAAAATTTATTTTGAAACTAAATTTTGACATCTTGTTCATGATGTAAAATAATCTGAAGGAAAATCTTGATTAATAAATTCTTTGAATTTTGAGATGCTTAATCACAGCATTCTTTTGATAATGGAATACTTTCTTTGGTAGATTTCATTTAATGCGAACTAATTTTTCTTTAGAATTCTTTTGGTTGCTTTAGATACCATAGCCTTATCAAATGAAAACAATTTTGAAACTAGTATCCATAAGATTAAGGCAAAGGTTTTGAACCTTTTCTTTAATTTTGCATCTTTGGATTAGTATCAACATGGGATTCTTTGATCTATCAAAGAGTGACATCTTTGGCAAGATTTTGATAGAAATCACTATAATTGAGCTCTAGAATCAGTGGTTTTTATCTAAAGATGATATCAAAAAATTTGTTAGAAAATTCAATACTTAATTGGAATAATAGAAGCATTGGATATATTATGGCTTTAAAATCTTATTTTAGTTTGAAATAATTTGATTTTTGGCTCAAAATAACTAATCCATTTTAAAATAGAAGCATTTAAATGTTTAGATGATGATTGAAGTGTTCTCAATATCTTTGAACGAACATCATCAATATAGACTAAAATATATTTAAAATAATCTTTAAATATATTATTTGATATGTTGAAATTAGAAGGTGCATTTTTTTTTAAACCAAAGGGCATTGATTCCATTTGTAATGTCCAGGGCAAGTAAATCTTTTATAGCGTCGATTCTTTTATCGATACCAATATCTAATTTTAAATCAAATTTGGAAAATAATGTTGCATTATGCAATCTATTTAATAAATCCCTTTTATTAGAAATTGGATATCTGGACCATTTTAAAACTTTGTTTAGCGGCTTGTAATTAATTACAAGTCATGGTATCCTTTCCTCTTGAATTCATAACATAGAATCTTTGCACTCAAGAGTAGGATTGCGAATTATTTCTTTCTTTAATAAATAAATTTTTTTTATATCAGTTTAAGTCCGGATCGATGATGTAATTCGAGGGAAGGATGTTAGATATTTTTATTGTATTTCACCATGCTTTGGATAGACTTTGTTCATTCCTCCCATGGCTTTATCTCTCTTCATCTCAAATGGCCATCCCTATTTTATGATGCTTGATAGTGATAAGTCTTTTATTTTGTGATAATTCTCTGTAGAGGTTTATATTCGTCTTCATGAAAATGGGTAAATCCTTGTGAGGTTTGAAAGGGTTGTAAGTCCTATTTTTATTGATTAGGGTAGATAATTCTCTAATGGAGGTTTATACTTAGTTTGTTTTATCCTTATGTTAATGATTTATTTCAAATTCTCCCATCATCTTCCTCTCTCCCTTTTCCCCATTTTGGATATATATTCTTTCTTCAGTAACTTCTAATCTATGATTAGGAAATAATAATTTAATCAAGAACTCTAAATGGGAGTTCCCCTTGAAAGAAGAAGACCTAACATGGACTCTCAAAATTGATAAAACATCATTTATCAATTTGGAACTTCTTGATATGGCGATGTTGGCTTCGATTCAACCCTCGTCATCATTACACTTTAGGGTTTCTATCCCTTGAAACCTCGAGAAGTCTAGATCGAGATGGTTCACACACTCTGAACCATCGATTGAGGCTTTGCTAAATAAAATCATATCTATCATCAGGTGAGAGAAAATCAATTTTCATAGAAATGAACTTTAGTCTTGATGAGCTATTAGGTTCTAAACTAGAGAGGTTGTTCGAAGGAATACTTCCAACCAAAGTAATAATTTTTGTACTTGGTATATAAGTTTTAAATTCGAAATAAATGATTTATATTTTGAGAATGGAGAAAGAAATAGTAAGCCATTATTCCTTTGTAGCATAGTTTGATTCTATGCTCAATTTCAAGTTGCTATTTTAACTACCAAAAAATGGCAAAGCAAGGAAAAATAATTGAAGCATGTTATCCTTGATTATAAAAATGGTGGATGATCCAAATTAGCGCCGGAAAAAAAGTTTCTACAAATTAAAGAAATATTAGAATTAACTTATATAGTAGTATACTTCAAATAATCCGATCATATTTTTATCTGTCAAATTGATCTTATTTTAAATAAGGGATCCACGAAACTTGAAGTTTTGAAGAAAGCTTCTACAAGTATAAACCCATTTGTGAAACCAATCCTCCTAAAATAGATGAAAATTCTTCTTATATTTATTGAAATCAAGAAGAAGAAGAAATATTTCATCTTCATCTTCATTCGATAATGATAAATCTAATTGTTTGCAAGTCTCAGCAGAGATTATTATAAAAATATAATAAATATTGATATCAATGAAAGACCAATTAATTAAATTTTTAGCACAAGTTAAAGATGATTCAACTCTGATAAATTATATCTTCTTAATGATAAGAAGAAAGATAAATTAGAAAATTTAATTACAAGCCTTATATTCCATAGTATTTAAGAAAAATCGAGACAAGTTTAAATCATCTTCTAATTGACTCTGACAATTAGAAACTAAAATTAGAAGTTCAACAAATTAAAGCTAAAGAGCAAATGAATGGTTAATGGATCTTGGTAATATGATTCATTTGAAAATATAGAACGATTCTAATCAAGAACCAGTTTCTTACAAAATATAAGGCAATATAAATGGTATATTTCCATTAAATTAATTATAAATAAAAATTTATTTTACCAAATTGATCTCTAGTTGATGGAGATTTAAATTGTATGAAAGAATAATTCATCTAAATATTTTGAAAAAAAAGTGTTAAAGCGATGGTGAATCTTTGTTTAAGTTTTAAAGATATATCTTTTAAGTCTGGATATATAAAACACTATTAAAACTTAAATAACTTAATGATTTAGCAAGAATTGAGAGTCTGAGAGGAGAATGAAAGAAGGAGAAGGATCTTGAGCAACAGCACTCCTACATAAAATGAGCCTCCTTATATAGAGGTGGAGGAAAAGGAGAGACTTTGCTTAAGCAAGGTACAATTAAACAAATAAATTCATTAAGAAGATAATTATTAAAGAATTTTTCAATAATCTAATTTTAAAGTAGAATTATTTAGGTGGGCTAGTTATAAAAAGGTTTTAGATAGATCTACTTTGGAAAGTAGCAATTTATTTTTCTTTATGGGTAAACATGGAGATGATGATGCTACTTTGGGAGTAGCAATTATTCTTTGGGTCGCATGAATTTAAGTTTCTCAATGGATTCCACATTGATGCCATGAAGACTTTCTATTGCAATAGATAGATTAAACACCTTGGCGAGTTGATTTTCATAGATTTTTGAGGCGTTTCTTATGTTGAAATCGGTCTCATGATAACGTCTTTGATACTTTGTAGTACCTCATCTATGATAGCTCAAAATTGTAGAATTTTGAGGATCATTAATTGAATAAGCTTTAATAATGGTTTTGCTTGAGCTTATCTCAATGTTGATTGAATTCCACCATTTTAGTAAAATTGTCTTTGAAGGATGATTAAATGGATCCTTTTAAAATATCATTACTCATCAAATCTAGGATGAAAGAAATGAGCAAGATTTTTTTTCCTTGATCATTCTTGGATTAGTAGCCTCATTTGGGGAACTTCCATCCATTCATTAAAGTGATTGGATGAAAATATTTAATTTTGCTAAATAGTTTACCATCCAATAACCATGTGGAATTTCTTTGTTGATAATATCTTTATTCATGATGAACATCCATGAATGATCATTTGTTGAGAAGGAAAGCTTTCAACATAAAGATAACACAATAATTTTATAAAATTTGTCTTTGTAAATTGGAGGATAATACATTTTCTCTTGGAATGAGTAGACCCATTCACTTTGATGAAAGATTTTTTTTGTATAATGCATTTGCTATACAAAATTATGGTTCGTCAATCACTTGATTAATCTACAATTTATATTAAGATTTTTCATAATTGAGAGAGATTAGATTCAAATGAGAAAGGTTATTTCCCAAATATCTTTTAAATAAGACATTATTTATTGAATAATGATTAATTTCAGAATATTTATTTTATTTTTTTAGAAAAATATTGTAATATGACATCTTTTAGGGATGGTGTTGCATTTTAATTCTGCAAGTAGGGATGGTGTTACTTTTTATAGGTTTCACCCTTTTCAATAATGAAGAGTACCATAAAGATATCAAATTGATCATGCCAATTGTTGAATTGAGATCTTTTCCATTAGAGCGGCCATGATTGACCTCCATGAAAAGAAAGACTTCCTCGGTTAGGAGTTATCATTCTTCCATCAAATTATAGTCTGAAAATGAATTTTTCATTACCTTTAATGAATTTGATGTCAAATCAAATCTGATCGATTCCATGATGCAAAATTTGTTTTGAAACTAAATTTTTGACATCTTCAATGATGTATTTGAGATAATACAAAGGAGAAAATATTGATTAAGTAAATCATCTTGGAATTTTGAGATGCACTTAATCACAGAAAGCATTTCTTTTTTTGATAATGGAATACTTTTGATGAGTAGGATTCCATTTACCAGAAACAAAGTGAACTAATTCTTCTTTAAAATTCTTTCATTGCTTTAGAATACCTCCATTATCGAGGCATGTTTCAATTTTTCTAGTTGGGTCATAAGATTAAGGCGGTTTTGAACCCTTTCTTTAATTTTGCGCATGGTATGATTATCGGACCATGGTGGGGATTCCTTTTAATCTCAAGAGTGGGCATCTTTGGAAAGATTTTGATAGAAATCACTATATAATTGAGAGCTCCTAAGAATGTTATTTTTTATCAATGATATCAAGAAATTTGTTAGCAAATTCAATACTTCTATTAATTGGTATAATAGAAGCATTGGATATATTATGGCCTAAAAATCTTATTTCAATTTGAAATAATTTGATTTTTGGCTCTAAAATAACTAATCCATTTTTTAAAATTATCCATTTAAATTTTTTTAGATGGTTGAAGTGTTCGTCAATATTGTTTGAGAACACCAGAACATCATCAATATAGACTAAAATATATTTAAAATAATCTTACATGATATCTTTGAAATTGAAATTTTTTTTTTAAAGGGCATTACGTTCTTTAATGTCCAAAGGCAAGTAAATGCTATTTATTAATCGATTCTTTTATGGATGCCAATATCCTGATTTTAAATCAAATTTGGAAAATATTTTTGCATTATGCAATCTATTTAATAAATCCATTTTATTAGGAATTGGATATCTAATCCATTTTAAAACTTTGTTTAGCGGCTTGTAATTAATTACAAGTCGCGGTCTCCCTCTTTCCTTTTCTGCCGAATTCATAACATAGAATGTGGTACAACTCCAAGGGGAGTAGGATTGCTGAATTATTCCTTTCTTTAATAAATCAGCAATCTCTTCTTTGCATAAAGCAAGGTAGTACTCGTTCATCTGACAAGGATGAGCCATAGTGGGAATGTCTCGTTCATTAAAATTATCAATGTACGGGATATCCACTACATGAGTAGAAATTGGTTGTCACCAACTTCCTTTGGAATTCTTGGTGGAAATTTAAATTTTTGCTTTAATTTTGGGAAAGAAATTTAGTTTAATAGTTAAACTAGCAATTTCTTCTTGTAAATAATTTATAGACTTATTATATTCATTTCATTTTTTTGATAATTTCTTTAGGATTGGTGATAAAATGGAATGTGATTTCTTTATCTAAAGAGACCTGAAATTTATCATTAATAGTGATAGCATTATTTTAAGAAGAAAAGGAGTTCCCAAAATAATGTGTTATGTCAAATTTTTGACTAAAATAAGAGGCATTTGAATACAAATATCATCTTGACACACGACCACAAATGATAATTTATACTTAATTTGTAAAGATTCATCCTCGGTTGCCTTTAACCGTTGGCTTATTTTTTCAAAATATTTAGAAGGAATTATTCCTTCTTGTATACAATGCCTCTTATCAACTAGAGCAAATTTGGTAAAATAAATTCTTTATTTATAATTAATTTAATGGAAATATACCATTTCGGTATATTGCCTTTTTGTAAGAAATTTTGATTAGAATTGGTTTTCAAATGAATTGGACATCTTAATTTCAAGATCCATTAGATGAAGCTTTTTCTTTCAAACTTTAATTTGCTAAACTTCTAATTTTCTTTAAAAGAAGTCAAATAGAAGATGATGAAATTGCCTTTTTTTCTTAAATACTTCCGATAAGGAGTATATAGAAGGCTTGTAATTAAATTTTTCTAATTTATCTTTCTTCTTATCATTAAGAAGATCGATAATTTAATCACAGTTCAATCATCTTCAACTTGTGCTAAAAGTTTAATTAATTGGTCGGGTGCGTAATCTGCCATTTTTATTATATTTTTATAATAATCTATTTTGATTGATTGCAAGTTAGATTTATCGATTTATCATCGATGAAGATGAAATATGTTCTTCTTCTTTCTTCTAATTCTCTTTCGTAATCGAGGATGTAAGAATTTTCATGTGGTTGTTTTAACCCTTCGTCAATCTGAAGTTCATTTAACTTCTTCTTGACTGTGCATCTATTCGCGTAATGACCTGTACAGCCACATTTATAACATTTTATTTCTCTTATCTCTTTGGTTTTAGAACCAGAGGGACAAGAGTTCTTGTGTTTGTGCGTGAATTTGTCATGTTTTTATGACATACTTTTTCAAGTTTAGGAAAAATAGTATTTCGTGCTTTTCCCTTGTGTTTTGAAGATAAAGGACATACCTGAGGGTCACAGTTGAATGGTTCACAAAATTTTACCAAGTAGACGCTTCTCTTTTCATTTGATCTTTAATTTAAGATCGAGCAAATTGCTAAACATGCTTTTAATACATGCGAATAAGGTTTCCATATGTAAGGTTTCATATGGGATGGTTCCATCGAAGACAAGAGAAACCTTAACCTTTTCAAATAGATTAGGGAAGGCCTTCAATGAATTTTTTGCTTCCAGTGAAGGCTATTGGCATCATAAAGTGTCATGATGCGTGCTAGAAATATATCCTTGTACCATTGAAAATGGGTTAAGGATGGACATCTTAATTTTTGGAGTAAGGAGTGAGTTTTTTTCTTCTTGATCTCCAATGGATCCAACAAAATGATCTATAATTATTTGAAGAAGATTATAGACCGAATTTTCATTAGGTTTTTGCTATTCTTTTGGAAGATTTTTAGTACTTAAGTCAATTTCGCTAAGGAGGTCTTCCCTTTTAGGAGAATATCCAACCATCCTTCGAGTTAGAATCTCAAAATGATGGCTCAAGTGACAATATGAGGTTTTGCTTGATGTCTTGATTGAAGGGTGAATGATTTGATGTTCGTCCATCAATATTCCATTCATATAAAGAATCTCCATCATAGAATTTCCTAAATGAGTATCTTCCTCAAATAATAAATTAGAGGTGTTTTAATAATATTTTTCCAAATTTTTGTTGGGATAAGAAAGTTTTTGGATATCAAGAGGAGGATGAAGATCTTGTAATTCTTGAAAAAGGTTTTGAACTTTTCAATATTACTTGATTGATCGACGCTTGGATTCATTTGAATCTTCATCCATTGACGATATTTTCAGCTCCTACATACTTTTCACTTAAAAATTTAGAATCAAATCAATGTCTAAGAGGGTCCTACAAAGAGCCGCTTTAGAGGTGGTTGGATAAAAGGTTTCACAAATGGGTTTATACTAGTTTTTTTTGAAGCTTTGCTGGGCTATAAACCTTTTGTTTAAGCATCTAATCGATTTTAGACTCTAAAAAAGATGATCGGATTATTTGAAGTATACTATTACTATAATTAAGTTGTTTAATTACAGTAATAAATTCTTTTAGAATTTGTGGATCAAAACTTATTTTTTCGAAGGCTGTTAATTCTAAAGATTTATCATCCACTATTTTTACAACTGATGGAGGATAAGATGCTTCAATTATTTTTCCTTGCTCTATTTGCCTTTTTTTGATAGTTAAAATAGCAACTTGAGCAGATAGCATAACTACAAAACCATGCCAAAAAAGAATAGTTGCTTTGGCTTGACTACTTTCTCTCATTTTCTCAAATATAAATCATTTATTTTGAGACGTCTTGAGTAAAACTTCTATACCAAGTATGAAAATTATTGTACTTTGGTTGGAAGTATTCCTTCGTAACAACCTCTAGTCTTAGAACCTTGTGTGTAGCTCATTAAGACTAAAGTTCATTGATGGAGTGGGAGATTGATTTTCTCTCACTAGATGATGATATGATTTTTATTTATTCTAATCGATGGGAGTGTGAACCATCGATCTAGACTTTGAGGTTTCAGAAGGGATAGAAGCCCTAGGAAGTGTAATGGATCGACGAGGGTTGAATCGAACTTCAACATCGCCATCAGCTGTAGTTCCAAATTGATGAATTATAGTTTTATCAATTTTGGGGAGAGTCCATCTATTTAGGTCTTCTTCAAGGGGAACTCATTTCATAGTTCTTGAATAAATTTTTCTTCGTTAGATTAGAAGTTACTTCAAAAGAAGTAGAAGCCATATTACCAAAAATGGGGAAAAAGGGAGAGAGGAAGATGATACAGGGAGAATTTGAAACAAATCACCACATAAAGTTAAAACAAACTAAGTATAAACCTCCATTTGAGAATTATCAGACAAAAATAGGACTTACAACCCTTTCAAGCCTCACAATAGGATTTATGGCCATTTGTGACGAAGACGTGAATATAAACCTCTACCGAGAAATTATCCCATTAAACAAGGACTTATCACCCTATCAAGCATCACGGGGGATGAACATTTCGAGAAGATAAATCCATGGGAGGAATGTCTTGGTTTATCCAAAGCATGGTGAAATACAACAAAAATCTCTAACATCCTTCCCCTGTGGATTTACCATCATGGCTCATGGCTCTCTTGACCGATATATATAAAACACTTATTTATTAAAACTTAAAAATATAATGAACAAAGATATTATCAACAAAGAACTTCCGCATGGTTTTCGATGGTGGAACTATTTTGGAGTAAATATTCTTCCGATCCAATCAAAGAAGTCTTCAATGATGGATGGAAGCTTCCCCAAAATGAGGCTATTAATCCTAAAAAATGATTCAAGGACATAAAATCTTGCTCATTTCTTCATGGACCGCCAAATCCATGGATTTGAAACGTTATACTTGGAAAGGACCCATTCAATCAGTTGGTCCTTCAAAGATAATTTTTACTAAAATGGTGGAATTCAATCAAGATTGAGGATAAGCTCAAGCAAATTAAAGTCATTATTAAAGCTTATTCTGAATTAACAATCCCTCAAAAAACTACAGATTTTGAGCTATCAGTAGATGAGGTACTACAAAGCATCAAAAGACGTTATCCTCATGAGATCGAGATTCAACATAAGGAACGTCTCAAAAAATCTACGAAAATTAACTCGCCAAGAAGAGACAAAAGGCGATTCACCCTTATATAGAACCCATTTTACATAAAGTGGGTCCCACCAAGAATAATTGCTACTAATATATTATAAAATTCTAAGCAAAGTATCTTTTTATTTAATAATAGTAGCTTTGCTTAACAGCAAAGTTTCTATTTAATATATATGGCTTAACGCTTTTTCACCTTTGCTAAGCAAAGTCTCTTGTGCCTCCACCTCTATATAAGGAGGCTCTGTATTATGTGTGCTCTTTCCTTTTTTTCTCTCTCTATTCTCTTGTACTCTCCTTAGTTCCCCGCTTCATGCCTACCCGCCATCATGTATACGCCACCCACGAGCAAAAAACCAATTAATTAAACTTTTAGCACAAGTTGAAGATGATTCAACTCGATAAAATTATAAATCTTCTTAATGATAAGAAGAAAGATAAATTTTAATTACAAGCCTCCTATATATATCCTCAAGTATTTAAGAAAAAATCGAGGCATATTTCTCTTTTGAGCGAAAAAAAAAAATTAAAAAACTACAATTAGAAGTTCAAAACCTTTAAGAATTACAAGATCCTCATCTTATGAGACTCATGTATTTGCATACCATCAAAATATTATGAATTTTACAAAAATGAAAAATATGTTTGAATTTTGTTATGAATTACAATATTTGTCAAATTTAAAATTTTCATGTTAAAAAATGGTTAATTTGTAAATATGTAAGAAGAGGGTGATAGTGTATGTAAAAGCCCCTAAAAAAATATTCTTTTTGAAACCGTTTGATGAAAATAAAGATAAAACGTGTACAAACATATTTTATTTATTTAAAAAAAAAATATACAACCAAAATATATATTTGATATTTTTGCTTTTTATTCATCTAAAATTACAATCTAAGAAAAAACTTATGTTCCTACCAAATTTCTATCTCAACTTTTAAATTTGAATATTAAATATTAATCATTAATATTATATTTATCTCCTTTTTTAATCTATAATTTATATAAGTCGGTTATGTATCTCAAAATTAATAGATCTTCAAAAACTTGTGAAGCTTATCCAATCACTTAAGATTTCTACAAAATTGTTTAGGGGCATGTACATTCATGGCACACAGTTTTTAAATATTTTCATATCTAACCTTCAAAACTTCTTTTTACATAAATATCACCTAAATTTTTAATATTGTAGAAAAAATACCACCATTATTAATCTATTAAAGTGACATGCACTTTTTTATGCAAAGAAAAAGTGCTATAATTGTAAATATTAATCTTTAAATTTTTGATGTGCAAATGCATAAGAATTATGTGCTATGTAAATATCCCAATTGTTTATTATTCATTGTATCACCTCCATTTCTCACTTGCTTAGGGGAATTATTTATTCTTCTTCTTTTTTTTCTAATTTGTTATTTTGGTGGCTAATCCATTTTCATAAATCTAGAATTTTAGAGTGCTATAATTTTTTTATTTAGTTAAATCAATTTTTCATTTTGATACTTATTAGCAACAATTTCTATTGGATGTTATCTTTACCAAATGAAGCTTTTATCAAATGTTATTAGTTTAATCTTTAAATATAATCTTAAATTTTGGTATAATCTCAATCATATGTGTAGGCATAAAGGTATATTATGGATCTCAATAAATTTGACATATGAGAGCACATAATGAGTGGTCATTTTATTATTTAAAATTGCCTCTAAAGCACACTCAAAAGCCCATATAAATTATTAATTGCTATACTAAAAAAGCAAAAAATTATTAATCTAATTAAAGTATTCAAATTATGTTGATGTGTTAAAGAATCATGCACATTTATTGCTTTTACCCTCCATGCTACCACATGATGTTCTCTCCTTCAATTGCTCTACTATTAAATGTTATGTTCTTCAACTTGGTTAAAGCTTCATGCTTATTGTTGTCTTATACCTATGTATGTACAACCAACCACTTTCATTAAGCTTCCCACAATCTACTTGCCATTATTGCCTTTACCATCAAATCTCTATTACAATGAATCATAATGTCAAAAGTTTTATAAATATCTCATGTTAAACTTTTTTTTTAGCTTAGATTTAGCTCAACCACAGCATCGTATGACCAAGCTCCTTAGCATATGTTACTTAGATGATACTAAATGAAAAGCTCTTAACTAGATTCCACCAAGACCCAACAATCTAGTAATCAATCTATGATCTTATAAGCTTTAGATTATATCCTAAACTCTAGATAACCCTAACACACCTAATATAGCTTTTTAGTGGCCTTCTCAAAAATTTTCTCTCTTAATAAACCTATATGAAGAGTTAAGATCCTTAACCCATCTTAACATTTTTTTTTTTAGGTGGCCTAGTAGTCTAATTTAGACCTTTTAAACTATTATAAACCATATTATATCATAATTAGTAAAACCTAAGATTATACATACTCTTATAGCATAGTTAATCTACTTGAGTTGAAGCTAATGACCTAAACCTAGATGTTCTATTTGGCTTAAAGTTACATTAAAATCAAATTGATTTAAGCAATAATTAAGATACCGCTAGAACTTAAAACTCACTTCACTCCATATTGGGGTCTAGTTCTCACCAAACTTAACTCAATTAACATCAATTAATATCTTGATTAAGCATTAACCCAATAAATTTATTTCAATTAGAATCTCCCTTGACTAATCTAAACTAGACTTAATCTATATGAACAAACATTAAATAAACCAATGGCTTCCATTTGAACTAACTACTTTAAATTAGGGTGTGAATTTAGTTAGGATGTTTTTATAAATTAGCCAAACCAAATAGTTATAGTCAAAATATTCAATAACTAAATCAATTAAACTACTTTTCAAACCAAAACAAAAGCTTAATTAGACTTTAATTTGGATAATTTAATTTAATTATAGATAAATATAGTTAACTAATATATCACAAAACATTCATATGATCAAGTATAAATTTAGAAGTATTTATTAGATCTTTACTCACCTAAATATTAAGGCCATAAATTTAAATAATTAATTTTGAGATCATTCAATCTTTCTCTTCAATAGTCATATTACTCACATAACATAATTTGGTGAGATAAAACTAACAATATCAATAACACCTCATTTGAAGTCCATATGGGTCTATGTAAAACACAAAGAATTGTATTTAGAATTTTTTTTCGAAGTTACTTATGGCATCAAACGTCCTCAAAATTTTATTTGATGATAGTTAACTTGAGCATTTTGATGATGAATTTCATATGCCTAGTATAGGTCAATTTCAAGTTACTAGAAGTTGTAAGATATGTAAAATAGCATTTCAATATTCACATTGTATTTTTGGATCATCAGTAAAGTGTCCAAATTTTTGATAAAAAAGACTAGTGTTCCCTACATAAATTTATAACTAAGCCATACTTTTACACATTTAAGAAATGATTTTAGTATTGAGAAATATAAGTTTTGTTTGATAACACCTAACATTGATTGTTGATGAACATGTCACTTGTCAATTAACATCAATATTAACAAATGTCCATCATCCATCGATGATGGTTTCTAATTCTCATTTGTTCAATCGCTTGATCCCCTTCTTTATAAGAATGGTGTGGTGATGACAATGAGAGACTTTATGATTGAATTAGTGGTTGAAATAAACGTAGATGTTTATTTCATGATGTAATTTTTTGATGTAGAGTTTATTGAAGATAAGTAAGGGTGTGTTGGTGAGAGAACTTCAATACATCTAAAGGATGTGGTGACTTAAAAGATCACAAATATGTTTCAAAGACATCTAAAGGTCATATGAGAGGTAAATTTTCAAAAATACAAATCATTCTTATATAATAATTGATAATTCATCGCCTTTAACAATTTGATTAAAAATTTTAATCAAGCTTAAAACAACCATTCAATAATTGGATAAATAAGAAGCTTTAGTTTAAAGTCATATTCAAAATTATTCAATCTTTCGAACTTTAATATATTCTTTAATATCACCACCGAAGATTTTTTTTTCTTGAAATCTTCAACAATCTTCAAAATCTCACACCAGCTCTTAAACAATGCAAATTTTGTTTTTAATTGCAACACATTTCAAATTATTTCAATGGAATCAAAACTCATGTCGATGTTTATCATCACTAATTTTGATTAACATTAGACATCGATATCAAGCTAAAAGGCAAGCTTATGTATAGCCTTTTTTTGGACCAAAGCAGGTAAATTGGCCATTTATTGGGTAATTAAAATATATATTTTTGACTTCATGAACTTAATTTTAGCATTTTGAAAGCCCAACAAAATCACTGCAATCAACAGCCACTTTAAGAATTTTGAAACTATTTTTTTAGCAATTTTTGTTCTAATGATTGCACCGACCACATAGAAAGGTGAAATTATAGTATATGAGAATTTACTTCACAAGTAATTTTTTGAAACTATAGTTTCATGCCATAAATTTTCTTAAAGACTTAATATATATATATATATATATATATATATATATATATATATATATATATATATATATATATATATATATATATAAATTGCTTGAGAATTCAAACTTAAATTTTACTAAATTTAAAGTCAAAAGAGCACCTTAACATGACAAATCTAAAAAAAATAGTGTAATGTGAATTCAATGAAGCTCAAATCAAACATTTAAAATATGATTAAAATTTTTGAGACACTAGTTGAAGAGTTAAATAATCTTCAAATATTGTATTTTATTAGTCAACTAAGCATCTAAGAGGAGTTCAATGAGTTTAAACTTACTGATTTTGAGGTCATTATAACACTTAAATATTAAATAAATATTCCATGATCAAAGGAATCAAAATAAATTTGATGGAGTATTTGAAACTTGACAAAAAAATAATTAGTGTTATTCTTAAAATTATAAATAGACTCCATTCTTTATATATAGGTTGAGTGAAAGAGAGCTTATAGACTCCATTCTTCATATATAGAGGGAGACTTGAAATTGAAGAAAGCTTGGGATCTAAAGAACTCTAAAACTCTTCTCGATGGTCAACATTGATGAAAACAACCATCAAATGCATTTGCCCAGATGTTGTTATTCGACCACCATTGTCATCCAATTGTAATGCATTTCTCATCGCCTTATTGTCCTAATATAATCACCATCATTCAATTGTCATTGCTTGATCATCATTGCTTAATTGTCATAATTTGACCACCATTGCCCAATTGCTGTTGTACAACTATTATCATCTCCTATCATTGTCTCCTGACAATCTGATTTTACTATCATCACTTAACCACCATTATTCGACCAACATCATCATCCTCAACTACTTCTACGAGAATCATAAGAGATCAAATAGATGCTCTTGATCTTATATCACTGCCTTCCCCAATTATAGGAAAAAAACAAACTCATATAATTTCATTTATATAGAAATTTTTTAAATTAGGCTAAGCCCAATGTTTTTTTTTCTTTTAAGGTTTTTCACATAAAAATTTTAATGTTTATGTGCTTTTTTATATATATATTTTGTGTGTGAGATCTTAATACAAAACTAAGACATAAAAATCGTCTTTATTTCATTAAATCTTTGATGTAAGCATATTGGTTTATATAATATGAGAGAGGATTTATTAAATATATGATATATCATTTTAAAATAAAGAATATTTTCATTTAATAAATTGATAAATTTTAAAAATAAAAGAAATTTATGAGAGCTATATTTTGAAATGGATGTATGTTATCATTTCAAAGTTTTTGGAGGAGAGTTTTTAATTATTTTAATTATTTTTGTGAATGAGATTGTTTTAAAAAGACAATCAAGTTATTATTATGTTATTCTGATAATAAGCTAAATTAAAATTATTAATATATAAATTTATTTAATAAATAATCATTTTTTCATTTGAAAACGGTTTATTTTGAAATAGATCAATAATTAAAGTTGTATTCTATTTTAGTAGCAAGAATAGTTAATTTTAATTTTAAAATCAATTAATTTCTTTTAGTAATTATCAAGGAATTTTTTAATTAAATTATTTATAATAGTTAAAAACATAACTTTTGAATAATTAATTAAATATATAAATAGTTTAATTTAAAATTGATCTTTCATTTTATGTAACTTAAACTGCATATTTATTTCTCTATCAATAATCCTATCACCAAAATCTTGCTTTGATTTTGTCAAAATAAATGATAAAATTATTATAAAAAAAAAAAATTATTGCTTAAAAAATTACGATGAATATTACAAATTTTTTTATTTTAAAAAAATCAGATCGTAATCTTCTGATAATCATCGCACGTTATCAAATCAGATTAAAAAAATACAACTTTTCATTGTAGAATCTCCAAAAGGAGGCCAAATATAAATATCAAATGACATTACAGTGCACTTTCTCACTTCACCACACTATCATAACAGCCCCAAACTTCCAAAGGTTTACTTGAGGATCTAAATCAAGTTCTCCCTCCTCAGCTAGCACTGGTCTTATTTAAACTCGGCCTGCTACAATTCCCATGGATCCTCCTCCTCCTTCAAGTGTTCCTATCCAAAACTCACCTTGTCTGTCTCATTTCTTTAACCGAGGACTGCTTTTGAAGCCATGACCTCCAAGAACACCTCAAAAGCTAAGAATTCTTAATCTAAGTCAATAAACACTAAGCAAAGTGGCATGCTTCTAACCCATTTAATCTACTAAGCTCTTCTCTCAAACATCGCTTCATGGAATGTAGGCCTCCAAGCTATAAAGACCATGTTTCGGGTTAAGAAGAGACTAGTTCAATTTCACATTCGGGCATTCTCTATCTGAGGAGACTAAAATAAATCAAGATCCCAATAATGACTCATATTCTCTAAAAAAAAACTCTCTCTTCCACGTTAAAGATAGGTGCAACACCTTCTCCACTTGGCCATCTGGATCCTTCAAAGCCCTCCACCCAGCCTCCAACTAGGACCCAATCGATGGAGCTTCATCAACCCCATTCTCTACTCGACCTTTCCTTAACATCATCCGTTCCAAGGAAACGACGCACTAATCACCAGTGTCCTTTCTTCGCACACTAAATTTTCACCTTCGAGGAGGCGATTAGCCAGTGGAATCCATGATAAGGTGCCGGTTTGAGATAGTTGATCCGACGATCTCTAAAGAAGCAATGGTGAAGATATTGTAGCTATTGCTTGCGAGCATGAGGTGGCTCCTAGGGTTTTCGTAAAGTATGTTTTGAATCATCGCACACTTGCTTTAGGGTTGTTGATCGACATCTCCGCCATACGATCGATGCATGAGCTTGTTCAAGCACTACAATAAGTTCATCTAACAAATTAATAAAGCACGAAATGAAGAAATTGGGGGTACCAAAGTGTAATATTAAAATTAATCAATTTTACTAATCAAATAAATAATATTTTTTTTTTGTTTATAGGTTATTCAAATTGTATCATCAACTAAAATCTTTATTTTAATTTTAAAATATAATTAAACTTGCATTTATCTTTATTTTCATAAATTAGACCCAATCGATGGAGTGAAAAAGGGGAAGAAGAGGAAACTTGGGGCATATGGGTATATAACTTCTAAACTTTGAAGATGATGATGCCATCATTGTCACCAACGATGGTAAAAATAGTAAGAAGACAAAGTGTGGTGAAGTATGAGAGAAAATTCATGGATCAAAATTGAGCATTGATAATTAATGTGAAATTTGAAACTTAGGTGGGTTAAGAGAAGTAGATAGTGATGATAATTTAATATTTATAAACTTCTTCAAGCGATTAAGAACTCCAATCTAAAGCTTGCAGAAGGTACTTAATCCACAAAACATGAACTTTGTAGACTAAATAGCTTCTGCACATTTTGACTTTATGTCCTCAATCTCTTGACGAAGTTCATGTAGATAAAATTAAGAAATAGAAGAAGTGAGAAGCTCTAAGAGTTGGTTTCTGAATTGTTCAAGAACATGTTGATCGTGTCAATGATAGTTCTTGCAAAAAATATTGCAAAAGTGTGGAAATTTCATAGGGTTATATCTGAACAGATTTGCTTCATCATTTAAATCAAAAATATTTGCTAGTAGTGAGTTAGAGTAGAAGGATCATAGTAACTAGGAAGACACTAAAGAAAGTGATTTAAGAATTTGCAAAGGCAATCAATCTAAAGGTTGCTATGTTTTTTTTTTCTTAATTTTTAAACTCTTCTTGGCCTTAACTATATGCTTAAGCAATTAATCATAACAAGTTTGAGGAGACTATTATGCCAAGAGTTTAACCCTAAATCAAACAAACTTTGCCCTAAGTTCTAAATTTAAAATCACCATTTATCTATTCTTCAAAAAGATTTTTACTAGAAATTATTCATAAAAAATTATCCAAAAAAATTACAATTATGTAAGTGAGACTTTAAACAATTATTCTTTATAACACAATATTCTTCCACTTGAAGGTTGAATTTATGATATATTATCCTCATAGAGTTATATCTTTATGACACTTTTTCTCAATTAACTATAGAGATTAACCTTAGGTTAAGTATAGATTTACCTTGATTATCCAATCTAAGATCAAATAGTATGTGCATTACATGAAAAATCCCTTTATGGACAATGACCCTATGTCAATTTGTGCTATATATGGCTTCAAATGAACCTAAAATATATATCATAGTTTAAATTCATTCAAATAAGAGCAATCTACATAATAATGAAGGAAGATCAAAACTTCAATATAGAAATTATGAATCTCATATATATATCTCACAAAATAATATGTGGCTATTTTTTAAATAAATAATATAACCAAAGAAAAATTGTGATAGCTTTACATTGGACCATAGAGAGAGAATTTGATTTTTAGGAGGGAAATAATATTTTAGAATTTTTAAAAATTTCTAAATATTTTTTTATCAAATTTTAAAAATTCCAAAGCTTGTATAACCAAATTTTTTTTTTAACAAAAAATTAAAGTTCAAAGGTTAAAAAAGGAATATATATATATATATATATATATACATATATATATATATATATATATATATATCGACACTTAAAATTTAATATTTATAAATATAACACCTTTGGTATGCTTGTAAAAAATAATAAAGGTGTTATTTTTTATATAATATTAAAGATTTGTGTGCTATATATATAAATATCAAAATTTAGATATTAGATATGTAATATATAAGAATTGTATGTATGTAAATGCCCTAAGAAAATAAAAACCAAAAATGGCCAAATTATGGCAAGTTACATGTCTCTAAGGATTGAGTTTTGCACTAGTATCGCTAACTTAAGGATTAATTATCTAATATCATTCTCATATATACCTTTTAGGTGTTTTCATATCCTAAGAATTATTTTTTTAATGTAAATACTTTTGAACACTTTTAGATAACTTTAAGCTAATTTTTTTTTAAAAAAATCTTCTTAGAATCCTAGGAGAGGTTTATAGTGATGACCATAGAGTGGTCATATATTAGAAATTATTTTAAAATTATGATTTTTATGTCTAATGTTTTCAAAACTCTAGTGGTAAATTTTGTTGTCAAAAAATTAAAAGAACTCCAAACATAAATTATAATTAAGCCGTATTGTTACACAATAAAGATATGAATTTTTGTAGTAAGAAATATGATATGTACATAAAATCTTAAAGCTTTGCCCAATATCATCTAACATAGATTAATTGATCAAGAGTCATCATCACCATCATCTAATGATACTTGTCAATTAACATTAATAGTAATGACACTCATCATTAGTTAATGACTTCTAATTCTCATGTTCTAAATTACTTGTAGGGTGAGCATTTGATCGTATTGAATTTTTGTTAAAACCAAACAAATCGAACAAAAATAACTTAAAATAATCGAACCATCCAAATAACATATAAAATCAAACTAATCAAACCAACTATAATTCATTGAAGATTTTCAATTAAACCGAATAGCATATAAAAAAATTTATTTTTTTAATAAACTAATTAATTAAAATAATCTAATAAATTTTATACATTAAAAATTTCTTCGACAATTAAAATCTATAAATCTATACAAATAATTAAACATTTACAATCAAAATTATATATTTATATTAAACTTTTTAACTAATTTTAATTTATTCGATTTATTCTATTTAACCGATCTTTTTTAAGAAAAATGAAACAAAATCAATAACTCAATAATATATTTTAAAAGGAAGGCTTAGAAATACTAAGGGGCTATTTGGGATAAATTTTATTTTGTATTTTTTGTTTTTCTTTTTATGCTATTTTAAAAATAATATATTTGTTTAATGTTTTTTTAATTATTTTTAAAATAAATAATTTTATTTTTAAAAACACTCAAAAGTCAAAACAACTTTTAGATATTTTAAATATTTTTAAAAATAACAATTAAATATATATTTTATTTTAAAATAAAACATAAAAAATAATAATAAGAAACAAAAAAACAAAAAAGATCTCTAACGGTCCTTAAAATTTTAGATTATATATTATCTATGGCAAGATAAAAAATAATCTAGAACTATATTTTGAGATAGAATCTATTTGAACAATTAGGGAAATTAAAATAGAAGTTGGTGAAGATGATAGAAATTATTTAGATTATGTCAGTTAAATTTATTTGTCTTTTAGAAACTAAAAAAATATATCTGAAATGAAAAAAATGAATGAGTTAAATTTTGAATGCAAGTTCTCGCCTAAAAATCTTATTTTAGTTTGAAATAATTTGATTTTTGGCTCTCAAATGACTAATCCATTTTTTAAAATTAACCATTTAAATAGTTTTAGATGGTTGAAGTGTTCATCAATATTATTTGAGAATACCAGAATATCATCAATATAGACTAAAATATATTTAAAATAATCTTTAAATATATCATTCCTCATATGCTGAAATTCAGAAGGTGCATTTTTTAAACCAAAGGGCATTATGTTCCATTCGTAATGTCCGAATGACACCGTAAATTTTGTTTTATAGCGATCCGATTCTTTTATCTGACCGCCAATATCGATTTTAAATCACATTTGGAAAATATTTTGCATTATGCAATCTATTTAATAAATTCTTTATTAGAATTGATATCCGATCCATTTTAAAACTTTGTTTAATGGCTTGTAATTAATTACAAGTCAGCCTTCCTCTTTTCTTCAATTCATAACATATGCATACTCCAAGAGGAGTAGGATTGCCAAATTATTCCTTTCTTTAATAAATCAACAATCTCTTCTTTGCATAAAGCAAGGTAGTGCTCTTTCATCTGACAAGGACGAGCTTTAGTGGGAATGTCCCGTTCATTAAAATTATCAATGTATGAGAGATCTACTGCATGAGTCTTTCTTTTCTAGAAAGCAATTGGGTTGTCACCACAAACTTCATTTTGGAATTTTTGGTGGCAATTTTGAATTTTTTCTTTGAATTTTGAGGAAGAAATTTGCTGTTTAAAAGTTAAACTAGCAATTTCTTCTTGTAAATAATTTATATGCATAGACTTATTATTAAGCCTATTCATTTCATTTATGATAATTTCTTTATGATTGGTGATAAAATGGAATGTGATTTCTTTATCCCAAAGAAAATACCGAATTCGATCATCAATTCTAGTGATAGCATTATTTTAAGAACAAAAGAGTTCCCAAAATAATGTATGTGTCAAATTTTGACTAAAATAAAAGGCATTTGAATACAAATATCATCTTGACACGCCATGATAATAATTATACTTAATTTGTAAAAGACTCACCGTCACGCCTTTAATCACAAGTTTTTTCAAAATATTTAGAAGGAATTATTCCTTCTTGTATACAATTTAAATCTGCTCCACTATCAACTAGAGTGGTTAAATTTAGTAAAATAAATTCTTTATTTATAATTAATTTGATAGAAATATACCATTTATGTTATATTATCCTTTGAATATTTTGTAAGAAACCTGGTTCTTGATTAGAATCGGCTTCTATATTTTCAAATGAATTGGGTGTCTTCGACATAAGATCCATTAGACCATTCATTTGCTCGCCGCTTTAATTTCAACTTTTAATTTTAGTTTCTTAATTCAATTTTTAGCTCGCTAAAGAAGCTAAATTAGAAGATGTACTTGCTTGATTTTTCTTAAATACTTTAGATAAGGAGTATATAGAGGCTTGTAATTAAATTTTGTTTATCTTTCTTCTTATCATTAAGAAGATCAAATTTTATCAATGAGTTGAATCATTTTCAACTTGTGCTAAAAGTTTAATTAATTGGTCTTTTTGCTCGTGGGTGAGCGTATACAGACCTGTCATATTTATTATATTTTTATAATAATCTATCTATTGGTAGGATTTGCAATAACTAGATTTATCAGATTTATCAGAATCTGATGAGGATAAAGATGAAGTATGTTCTTCTTCTTCTTCTGATTCTCTTTTAGAATCAGAGGATGGAAGCAAAATTTTCATTAGGGTTTGTTTTAACCCTTCGTCAATCTGAAGTTCATTTAACTTCTTCTTGATGGTCCATTTATTCGTGTAATGACCTATACGACCACATTTGTAACATTTTATTTCTCTTGTCTCTTTGGTTTTAGAACCAGAGGGACGAGAGTGCTTGTGTTTGTGCGTGAATTTGTCACATTTTTATGACGTGATTTTTCACATTTAGGAAAAATAATATTTTGTGCTTTTCCCTTGTGTTTAGAGGATAAAGGATGTGCCTGAGGGTCACAGTTGAATTGTTCGTAGAATTCGCCAAGCTATTTTGCTCAAGTAGATGCTCTCTTTTCATTTAATCTTTTAATTTAAGATCAGAGTAAATTGCTAAACCAATTTTAATACATGCAGAAATAAGGTTTCCATATGTTAGGGTTTCATATAGGATGGTTCCATCAGGCAAAGAGAAACCTTAACCTTTTCAGAAATAGATTGGGAAGGCCTTCAATGAATTTTTACTCGGAAGGCTATTGGCATCATAAAGTGTCACGATGCTAGAAATATATCCTTGTACCATCAAAATGGGTTAAGGATGGACATCTTAATTTTGGAGTAAGGAGTTTTTTCTCCTTGATCTCTAATGGATCCAAAGAAAATGATCTATAATTGTTTGGAGAAGATTATAAACAATTTTCATTAGGTTTTTTGTTCTTTGAAGATCCTTAGTACTTAAGTCAATTTCGCAAGGAGGTCTTCCCTTTGAGGAATAAAGTTTATCCCACCATCCTTTGTAAAAGAATCAAATGATGGCTCGAGCAATAATATGTGGTTTTGCTTGATGTCAGATTGAACAAAAGTAAACATAAGCATTCATGAAGGGGATGAATGATTTGATGTTCAAAGTCCATCAATATTTCATTCATATAAAGAATCTCCATGTAAGAATTTCCTATGAAATGAGTATCTTCCTCAAATAATAAATCGAGAAGTGGGTTTTATAATAATGTTTTTCCAAATTTTCTTGATAAGAAAGTTTTGAATATCAAGAGGAGGATGAGGATCTTGTAATTCTTGAAAAAGGTTTTGAACTTTTTCAATATTACTTGATTGATCAAGACGCTTTGCTAGATTCATTCATTCATCCCATCGATTGATATTTTCAAGAGCTCCTACATACTTTTTACTTAAATTTAGAATCAAATTTTGAATGTTTTTAGAAGAGGGTCCTAACTTAAGAGCCAGTTTAGGAGGTGGTTGAATAAAAGGTTTCATAAATGGGCTTATACTACTAGAAGCTTTTTCTGAAGCTTTGCTAGTAGAAACCTTTATTTAAGCATCGATGGATTTAGACTCTAGGCTAAAAGATGATCTGATTATTTGAAGTATACTATTACTATAATTAAGTTGTTTAATTACAGTAATAAATTTCTTTAGAATTTGTGGATCAGAACTTATTTTTTCGAAGGCCGCTAATTCTAAAGGTTTATCATCCACCATTGTTATCGGAACTTATTACGAAAGGAATAGTTACTTTGGCTTGACTATTTCTTTCTCTCATTTTTTTGAAATATAAATCATTTATTTCGAGATGTTGGTCTTGAGAAGTAAAACTCCTATACCAAGTATGAAAATTATCGTACTTTGGTTGGAAGTATTCCTTCAAGACAACCTCTCTAGTCTTAGAATCTATTGTGTAGCTCATTAAGACTAAAGTTCATTTTATGGAGGGGAGATTGATTTTCTCCGGATGAGATATGATTTTATTTAGGTGAAGGGCCTCGACCGATGGTTCAAGAGTGTGTGAACCATCCGATCTAGACTTTCTGAGGTTTCAGAAGGGATAGAAACCCTAGGAAGTGTAATGGATCGATGAGGTTGAATTGAACTTCAACATATCAGTAGTTCCAAATTGATAAATGATAGTTTTATCAATTTTGGGAGAGACCATCTATTTAGGACTTCTTCTTTCAAGGGAACTCATTTGAGTTTTTTTGATTAAATTATTATTTCTCCTAATCGTTAGATTAGAAGTTACTTCAAAAGAAGTAGAAGCCATATTACCAAAATTGGGGAAAAAAGGGAGAGAGGAAGATGATGTAGGGAGAATTTGAAATAAATCACCACATAAGGATAAAACAAACTAAGTATAAACCTCCATTAGAGAATTATCTTCCCAAAAAGTCAATAAAAATAGGACTTACAACCCTTTCAAGCCTCACAATGGATTCTATTTTTATGAAGAGAAGAGAATATAAACCTTTACCAGAGAATTATCCCAAACAGTCAACAATAAATAGGACTTATCACCCTATCAAGCATCATGCAACAGGGATGGCCATTTATGACGAAGATGGGATAAAGCCATGGGAGGAATGAACAAAGTACTGGTTTATCAAAAGCATGGTGAAATACAACAAAAAATCTTTAACATCCTTCCCCTCCCCAGGGATTTACCCCATCATGGCTCTGATACCAGACTTAAATTAGGATATATAAAACACTTATTTATTAAAACTTAAAAATAACTTACAATGATGTATGAAGCGTGAAAAAACTAAGGAGAGTACAGAGAGAATAAGAGAAGAGGTGAAGGGAAAAGACATCGAAAGCGAGCAAGCATAGCACATATAAAACATGAAAGCCTCCTTATATAAAGGTGAAGGCACAGGAGAGACTTTGCTTAGAAGCAAAGGTACAATTATTAAATAAAAGAGAAATGTTGCTTAGAAGTTAAGCAACGTTATAATTATTAAATAGAAACTTTGTACAAAGCTACCATTATTAAAAAGATCTCTTTTTAGAGGCTAAAGCAATATATATAAGATGGCTACTTTGGAAATTAGCAATTATTTCTTTGGTGACCCACTTTATGTAAAGTAGGTCTTTGAAGATAAGACTTTTGGAAAGTAATTATTTCTTGGTTTTGGTTTTATGTTTCTCCGGTGGATTCACGCCATCGAAGATTACCGCAGATATAGATAGGTGATTAAACACCTTGAAGTTAATTTTCATAGATTTTTGAGACGCTCCTTATTTTGAATCTCGCCTCATGAGGATAACATCTTTTGATGCTTTGTAGTACCTTGTCTACCGATAGCTCAAAATCTATAGTTTTTTGAGGGATCGTTAATAAGCTTTAATAATGGCTTGCTTGAGCTTATCCTCAATGTTGATTGAATTTCACCATTTTAGTAAAATTGTCTTCAAAACTTAAAGGGATCTTTCCAAGTATAACTCAAAGATCAAATCCATGGGATTTGGACCCATGAAGAAATGAGTAAAGATTTTGTCCTTGAATCATTTTTCTAGGAATAGCCCTCATTTTGGGGCTTCCATCGAGAAGACTTCTTTGATTGGATCCGGAAGAATATTTAATCGCTCCAAAATAATTCCACCCAAGAACCATCGGAAGTTCTTTGTTAATAATGTCTTTGTTCATTATGAACATCCATGAATACCTTCATCATTGAGAAGGAAGAAGGCCTTTATCATAGCTTGCACATAGCAAAATAATTTACCAATTTTATACTATAAATTAGTGGAGGATAAGAACATTTTCTCTTGGAATGGAGTTAGACCCCATTCATTTTGATGAAAGATCTTTTGTATAACGCATTTACTATACAAAATTGTATGGTTCATCTGATCACGAACATGATTAATCTCAATACACTTTATTTATATTAAGATTTTTTCATAATTTTCCCTTGAGAGATTAGATTCAAATGGGAAATAATTGTTTCCCAAATAACTTTCAAATAAGGCCCATGGATTATTTATTGAGTAATCAGAGAGATTAATTTCAATAATATTTTATGTTATTTCTTTAGAGAAATAAATAGTTTTTGCATAACCATCTTTAGGGATGGTGTTGCAGCTTTTTTAGAGGGTTCACCCTTTTCAACCGTAGTTGAAGAGGAAGTACCATAAAGATAAGTTTGCAAATTGATCATGCTAATTGTTGAATTGACCGAATCTTTGCCATTAGAGCGACCATAGCCGTGATCTTCACGAAAAGAAAGACTTCCTCGGTTAGGAGTAGTCATTCTTCCATGCGGGGTGATCCACCCCTGATTGTTCCTACAAGAATTCATGAAAATCAGGAAAAGAATTTTCATTACCTTTAATTAATTCGATGTCAAAATCAAAGACAGAGAGCTGCATTTGCCATGAAGCAAAAATTTATTTTGAAACTAAATTTTTGACATCTTATTCAATGGTGTATTTGACTGAAGAACAGTCAATACAAAGGAGAAAATGCTGATTAAGTAAATCATTTTGGAATTTTGAGATACACTTAATCACAGAAAGCATTTCATTTTTGATAATGGAATACTTTTGCTGAGTAGGATTCCATTTACCAGAAATAAAGTGAAATAATTTAATCAAGAACTCTGAAATGGTAGAGTTCCCTTGAAAAAAGAAGACCTAAATAGACGGTCTCTTCCAAAAATTGATAAAACTATCATTTATCAATTTGGATCTATAGCTGATGGTGATGTTGAAGTTCGACCATTGATCCATTACATAATTTCTGGGTATCCCTTAAACCTCGAAGTCTAGATCGGATGGTTCAACAAAACCATCGATGCCCTTCACCTAAATAAAATCATATCTATCATCGAGAGAAAATCAATCCCTTATCCAAAATGAACTAGTCTTAATGAGCTACAAATAGGTTCTAAGACTAGAGATTGTAAGGAATACTTCCAACCAAAGTATTTCATACTCATATAGAAGTTTTACTTCAAGACCAACGTCTTAAATAAATGATTTATATTTGAAAAATGAGAGAAAGAAATAGTCAAGCCAAAGCAACTATTCCTTTTGTAGCATGGTTTTCATTATAAATCTGTTGCTGCTATTTTAACTACCAAAAATGGCAAAAGAAAGGAAAATAATTAATATCTTATTCCATCATTGTAAAAGGATTGATAAACCTTTGAATTAGCGCCTTCAAAAAAAAAAGTTCATCCACAAATTCTAAAGAATTTATCAAATTAAACAACTTAATTATAGTATATTTTGAAATAATCATTGATCATCTTTAGCCTAGGGTCTAAAATCAATCAGAACCTTAAATAAAAGGTTTTAGCAAACTATAGAAAGCTTGTAAAAGCTTCTACTAGTATAAATGCATTTGTAAAACCTATCCAACCACCTCTTAAAGCTAAGTTGGAATAAGACATTGATTTGATTCTAAATTTAAAAAGTATGTAGGAGCTTTGAATATTAATCAATGATGAAGATTCAAATGAATCCTCAAAAGATCTTGATCAATCAAGTAATATTGAAAAGTTCAAAACTTTTCAAGAATTACAAGATCCTCATACTCCTTTGATATCCAAAACTTTCTTATCCCAAGAAAAATTTGGAAAAATGATTTATAAACCAACACCTCATTTATTATTTGAGAAAGATACTCATTTAGGAAATTTCTATGATGGAGATTCTTTATATGAATGGAATATTGATGGACTTTTGAACAACAAATCATTCTTCTTAGAATGCTTATGAGATCACCGCTCAATCTATTACATCAAGAAACCACATATTTGCCGAGCCATCATTTTAGATTCTGGAACTCAAAGGATGGTGGATAATTTTCACTATTCCTCAAAGGAAGACCTCCTTAGCAAAATTGATTTAAGTACTAAGGATCTTCCAAAAGAACAACAAAAAACTTAATGATAATTCTATTCTATAATCTTCAAACAATTATAGATCATTTTGGATCCATTGGAGATCAAGGAGAAAAAATTCGCTTACTCCAAAATTAAGATGTCCATCCTTAACCCATTTTTGATGGTAAAGGATATATTTCTAAGAATTATGACACTTTATGCAATATTTCATAAGCAAAATTTATTGAAGGCCTTCAATTTGAAAAGGTTAATATTTCTTTTCTATGATGGAACCATCCCATATTAGAAAGGTGTTAAATAAACCTTCATTTTTACTTCTCAACACTCTTAGATTGAGCAATGAAGACATCTACATTTTGCTAAAATAGGCATTTAACCTTATGGGTTAAAGGTTTGAATGCTATCAGATCATCCCTATATGAATATATTTAAAATCTTACATATATTTATGGATCTTTCAAACTAGTAGATAAATAGTTTTATCCATTGATCTTTAGAATGGTTTGTTCTACATTTAGTGAAGATTTTCCTTAAAATCAAAAGTTCCAAATTGAAAATGATAGTTTTATCAATTTTGGGAGAGACCATCTATTTAGGTCTTCTTCATCAAGGGAACTCGCCATTTCGTGAGTTCTTATTAATTATTATTTCTCCTAATCATTAGATTAGAAGTTACTTCAAGAAGTAGAAGCCATATATCCAAAGGGAAAAAGGGAGAGAGAAGATGATGTAGAGAGTTTGGAACAAATCACCACATAAGGATAAAACAAACTAGTAAAACCTCCATTAGAGAATTATCTTCTGCATTAACAAAAAATAGAATTACAACCCTTTCATGCAACAGATTTAATTTCATTTTAAGACAAGAATATAAACCACTACTGAGAATTATCACCAAAAGAATAGACTTATAACCCTATCAAGCATCACAATAGGGATGGCCATTTGTATTTAAGATGGGATAAAGCTAGGAATGAATAAACAAGTACCGATTCATTAAATCATGGTGAATGTATAACATCCTTCTTATTTACCCATCATGGCTCATACTTAAACTAGGATATAAAACAACACTTATTTATTAAAGCTAAAAAATAACTTACAAGAGGATTTTTAATTTTTTCCAAATTTTTTTCTTTGATAAGAAAGTTTTGGATATCAAGAAATGAGGATCTTGTAATTCTTGAAAAGATTTTGAACTTTTTCAATATTTGATTGATCAAGATTGATTGAGGATTCAAAATCCCCCACCATGCTCTGATACCAAACTTAAACCAGGATATATAAAAAACACTAATTTATTAAAACTTAAAAAGAACTTACACCATGACAGTAGGCAGGAAGTAGGAAGAACTAAGGAGAGTACAAGAGGAGAATAGAAGAGAAGAAGAGAAGGGAAAACCAGCACAAGCACCAATTACAAAGACATATTATATGAGTGGAGGAAAGGAATTTTTTTAAGCAAAAGGTATAATTTTTAATAAATTTTCTAAGAAAAGCTACTATTATTAAATAAAGATACTTTAGAGGCTTGGTAAAATATTATAAGATGGCTACTTTTGGAAAGTAGCAATTATTTCATTTGGAGACCCACTTTATGTAAAATTTTGTCGGTGAAGATAAGCTACTTTTGGAAAGTAGCAATTATTTCTTCCGTGGTGCTTTTATGAATTTCTCCAAGGATTCCACGTGATTAAGACTCGCCACTATCAAAGATATGATAGGTGATTAAACACCTGAAGTTGATTTTTAGATTTTGAGACTCCTATGTTGAATCTCGATCTCATGAGGATAACATCTTTGATGCTTTGTAGTACCTCATCTAGATACTCAAAATCTTAGTTTTTGAGGGATTGTTAATTCAGAATAAGCTTTAATACTGGCTTTAATTTTCTAGAGCTTATCCTCAATACTGATTGAATTCTACCATTTTAGTAAAATTGTCTTTGAAAGACCAACATTGAATGGGTCCTTTCCAAGTATAATCCAAATCCATGGGATTTGGTCCAAAAGAAATGAGCAAGATTTTGTCCTCAATCATTTTTTTTTGGGATTAATAGCCCTCATTTTGGGGCGCTATCCATCATTGAAGACCTCTTTGATTGATCGGAAGAATATTTAATTGCAAAATAGTTCCACCATCAAGAACCATGAAGTTCTTTTTTGATGATATCCTTATTCATTATGAACATCCATGAATGCCTTTATCATTAAGAAGGAAGAAGGCCTTCATCAAACATAATATAGACCAATAATAATTGAAGAATGGAGGATAAAGATACATTTTTCTTGGAATGGAAAGTTAGACCCATTCACTTTGAAAAGATCTTTGTATAACACATATACAAAATTGTATGGTTCATCGATAGAACATGATTAATTAATTAAGATTTAAAAATTTTCTAGAGATTAGATTCAAATGGAAAGGATTGTTTCCAAAATATCTTTCAAATAAGGCCATGGATTATTTATTGAATAATCGAGGGATTAATTTTAATAATATTCTATTTTATTTCTTTAGTGAAAATAGGTTCTTGCAACGAATTTTTGGGATGGTGTTGCAACTTTTTAGAGGGTTCACTCTTTCTTTAAGGAAGAGGAAGTACCATAAAGATAAGTTTGCAAATTGATCATGCCAATTGAATCAATTTATCTTTGTCAATAGCGCCATGAGACTCCATGAAAAGAAAGACATCAGAGGATCATTCTTCCATGCGTGATCATCCCCAAGAATTAATGTCAAAATCGGAAGAGAATTTTCATTACCTTTAATGAAATGTCCAAAATCAAAAGATAGAGTCATTGAATGATGCAAAATTTTGAAACTAAATTTTACATCTTGTTCAATGATGTATTTGACCGAGAATAGTCAAGGAGAAAATACCGATTAAGTAAATCATCTTGAATTTTGAGATGCACTTAATCACAAAGCATTTCTTTTGATAATGGAATATTTTTCGAGTAGGATTCTATTTACGTAAACAAAGAACTAATTCTAGAATTCTTCGTGCTTTAGATAGCTCTTATCAGGCATCTGTTTCAACAATTTTGAAACTAGTAGGGTCCGCAAGATTAAGATAGGGAAGGTTTTGAACCCTTTCTTTAATTTTGCATACTGCCATGGTATGGGTATCACATGGTGGGGATTCTTTTTAATCTACAAAGAGTGGTACATCTTTGGCAAGATTTTGATAGAAATCGCCATAATTGAGAGCTCCTAAGAATCAGGGTTTTTATCTAAAATGATATCGTGAAATTTGTTAAAAATGTAATACTTTTAATTGGTATAATAGAAGCATTGGATATATTATGGCCTAAAAATCTTATTTCAGTTGAAATAATTTGATTTTAGCAAAATAACTAATCCATTTTTAAAATTAACCATTTAAATATTTTATGAATATGTTCATATTGAATAAGAACATCATCAATTTAGACTAAAATATTTTAAAATAATTTTAAATATATTATTCATGATCTAAATTCAAAAGGTGCATTTTAAACCAAAGGGCATTACGCTCCATTCAGAATGTCCAAGGGAACTATTTTATAGATCCAATTCTTTATCTCCGCCAATATCGATTTTAAATCAAATTTGGAAAATATTTTACATTATGCAATCTATTTAATAAATCTTTATTAGAATTGGATATCTGATCCATTTTAAAATTTTATTTAGCTTGTAATTAATTACAAGTCAGTCTTTCCTTTCCAATTCATAACATAATGCATAACTCCAAGGAGTAGATAGAATTATTCTTTCTTAAATCAACAATCTCTTGCATAAAGCAAAGGTTTGCTCATCCGACAAGGATGAGCCTTATGGGAATGTCTCGCTCATTAAAATTATCAATGTAGGAGATCCACTACAAGTCTTTCTTCGAGCAAATTGGTCACCACGACTTCCTTTGGAATTCTTGGTGGCAATTTTGAATTTTTGCTTTTAATTTTGGGGAAGAAATTTGTTGTTTAATAGTTAAACTAGCAATTTCTTCTTGTAAATAATTTATATGCATAGACTTATTATTAAGCCTATTTATTTATGATTGGTGATAAAATGGAATGTGATTTCTTTATCCCAAAGAAAATACTGAATTCCAGTATCATGAATTCTAGTGATAGGCATTATTTTAAGTAGAAAAGGAGTTCCCAAAATAATATGTTGTGTCTAATTTTTGACTAAAATAAAAGGCATTTGAATACCAATATCATCTTGACACACCACGATGATAATTTATACTTAATTTATAGACTCACCGTTTTTAACGGCTGTTTTTTTCAAATATTTAGAAGAATTATTCCTTCTTGTATATAATTTAAATCTACTATAGTAAATTTTAAAATAAATTCTTTATTTATAATTTATTTAATCAAAATAAACCATTTCTAGTATATTGCCTTTGAATATTTTGTAAAAAGGTTCTTGATTAAATCGCTTATATTTTAAATGAATAGTCTCTTAATTTCAAGATCCATTAAAAACATTCATTTGTTCTCGCCTTTAATTTGTCAACTTCTAATTTTAGTTTCTTTAATTTTTAGCTCGCTAAAGAAGAAATTAGAAGATTATGTTATCCATATTTTTCTTAAATACACGATGAGTATATAGAGGCTTGTAATTAAATTTTCTAGTTTATCTTTCTTCTTCATAAGAAGATCGATAATTTTATAACGAGTTGAATCATCTTCAACTTATGCTAAAAGTTTAATTAATTAGTCCTTTTTTGTGGTGAATGATTCATTTATTTTTATATTTTTTATAATAATCTATCATATGATTTGCAAAGCTAGATTTATAAATATGAAGATGAAATATATTCTTCTTCTTCTTCTTATTCTCTTCAATCGAGATGTAAAGAATTTTCAGGTTTGTTAATACAATAAGTTCATTTAACTTCTTCTGATATCCATTTGTTCATTTAATGAATAACCACATTTAAAATTTTATTTCTCTATCTCTTGGTTTTAGAGAGAGAATGAGAGTGCTTGTTTGTGAAATTTATCACATTTTTTTATGACGATCATTTTTAGGAAAATAGTATTTGTTTTTTCCTATTTAGAAGATAAAGGATCAAGCACATTGAATTTATGTTTCAAGATCAAGTAGACATTCTCTTCATTTCATCTTTAATTTAAGATCGAGCATATGCTAAAAATTAATTTTAATACATGCAAATAAGTTTCCATATGTTAGGGTTTCATGGGATGGTTCCATCATAGAAAAAAAGAAACCTTAACCTTTCAATAAAATTAGAAGGCCTCAATGAATTTTGAAAGGAAGGCTATTATCATAAAGTGTCATGACATGCTAGAAATATATCCTTGTACCATCAAAATGGGTTAAGAGGGACATCTTAATTTTGGAGTAAGGAGTTTTTTTTTCTCCTTGATCTCCAATGATCCAAAATGATCTATAATTATTTGGAGAAGATTATAGACTCAATTTTCATTATATTTTTGTTATTCTTTTGGAAGATCCTTAGTACTTAAGTCAATTTCAAAGGAGGTCTTTGAGAACAAGAAAATTATCCCACCATCCTTCGAGTTCGAATCTTAAATGATGACTTGATAATATTTCTTGATGTCTAGATTGAAGAGTAAACATAAGCATTCGATGAAGGTATGAATGATTTGATGTTCAAAAAAGTCCATCAATATTCCATTCATATAAAGAATCTCATCATAATTTCTAAATGAGTATCTTCCTCAAATAATAAATCAGGTGTTGGTTTTATAATAATGTTTTTCCAAATTTTGGGATAAGAAAGTTTTGGATATCAAAAAGGAGGATGAGGATCTAATTCTTGAAAAGGTTTTGAACTTTTCAATATTACATTGATCAAGACGTATTGAGAAATTGAATCTTCATCATTGATGATATCTTCAAGAGCTCTACATACTTTTCACTTAAATTTAGAATCAAATTTAATGTCTCGTAAGAGGGTCCTAACTAATTAGTAGGAGGTGGTTGAATATAAAAAGACAAAGATTTATACAAGTAGAAGATTTTGAGTTGCTAAATTTGAGCGAATGATAAAGATGAATTATTGTATAATTACTATAATTGTTTAATTAAAGAATAAATAAGAATTTGTGATCAAATTTATTTTGAAGGAATTAAAGGTTTATCATCCACCATTTTACAAATGGAGGATAAGATGCTTCAATTATTTTTCTCTGTTTATCATTTTGGTAGTTAAAATAGCAACTTGAGCAGATTATATAAATGCAATTGCTAAAAAAGGAATAGTTGCTTGGCTTGACTATTTCTTTCTCTCATTTCAAATATAAATCATTTATTTCGAGACGAAAGAGAAGTAAAACTCTACCAAGTATGAAAATTATCATACTTTGGTTGGAAGTATTCCTTCAGAACCTCTAGTCTTAAACTTATTTATGTAGCTCATAAGACAAAAAGTTCAATCATGGAGTAGATTGATTTTCTCTCACTGATGATATATGATTTTATTTCTGGCAACCGAGATTCAAGAGTGAACCATCATCTAGACTTAGGTTAGGATAGATCTAGTGATAATGGGTGAATGAACTTCAACATCGCCATCAAAGTTCCAAATTGATAAATGATAGTTTTATCAATTTTGGGAGAGACCATCTATTTAGGTCTTCTTCTTTTCAAGGGAACTCTACCATTTAGTTCTGATTAAATTATTATTTCTCCAATCATTAGAGACTTAAGAAGTAGCCATAACCAAAAAATGGGAGAGAGGAAGATGATGTGGAGAATTTGAACAAATTACCACATAAGGACAAAAAAAAACTAAGTATATTCCATTAGAATTATCTTCCTGCATAAAACAAAATAAGACTTACAACCCTTTCAAGCCTCACGCAATTTACCACTCAAGGATGAAGACAAGAATATAAACAGAAATTATAATCTAGACTTATCATATCAAGCATCACGCAGATGGCCATTCATTTAAAATGGGCTAAAGCCAGGAATGAACAAAGTATTCATCCAAAGCATGGTAAAATGTAACAAAAATCTCTAACATCCTTCCTTGATTTACATCATGATATAGACTTGCATCCTTGATATAAAAAACAACTCTTATTTATTAAAGCTTAAAATAACTACAATGCATGAAAGTGAAGCAGAAGAACTGAGAATAAGAGAATAGAAGAGGAGAAGGGATAAGATAAGCGAGCAAAATAATACAGATGACCAATTAGTATAGATAGACTTGCTTGAAGCAAAGGCAATAAATGATTAAACAAAGAGAAGCTGCTTGGAAGAACGATATAATTATTAAATAGAACTTTCGTAAGAAAGCTACTATTATTAAATAAAAAAAAAGATATTTCTTTAGGTTGCAAAGGTACAAAATATTATAAGGGCCAACATTTGGTGGGACCCACTTTATGTAAAGTAGGTTCATCGGTGAAGATAAGCACTTTGGAAAGTAAATTATTTCTTGTGGGTCTACTTTATGAATTTAAGTTTCTCCAAGATTCCACATCGATTAGAAGACTCAATCATGATATATATGATTAAACATAAGTTGATTTTCATAGATTTTTTGAGTCATTCCTATAATCTGCCTCATGAGGATAACTTTTGATGCTTTATAGTAACTCATCTAAATTAAAATTCAGTATTTTGGGATGTTAATTCAAAATAAGCTTTAATAATGGCTTTAATTTGTTGATTTATCCTCAATGTTGATTGAATTCCACCATTTTAGTAAAATTGTCTTTGAAGGACCAATGATCCTTTCCAAGTATAATATTCACCCAAATCCATGGGATTTGGCATCTGAAGAAATGAGCAAGATTTTGTCCTCAATCATTTTTTTCCTGATTAATTCTCATTTGGTAGCTTCCATCTATATCAAGAATTCTTTGATAGATGAAGAATATTTAATTTCGCCCAAAATAGTTCCACCATCCAAGAACCATCAAGTTCTTTGTTGATAATATCTGTTCATTATGAACATCCATGAATGCCTTCATTTGTTATAGAAAGGCCTTCATCACTAAATTAATTAATAAATAAAATTTTGCATGTTTAGTGGAGGATAAGAATACATTTTTCTCTTGGAATAGTTAAACCCCATTTGCATGATGAAAGATCTTTGTATAACATTTGCTATACAAAATTGTATGGTTCAGACAAAATGATTAATCTTAATACACTTTAATTGTATTAAGATTTTTTCATAATTTTCTCGAGAGATTAGATTCAAATGGGAAAGGATTGTTTCCCAAATATCTTTCAAATAAGGCAAGGATTATTTATTGAATAATCGAGGGATTAATTTCAATAATATTCTTTTTATTTATTTAGAGAAATAAACATGTTCGTGCAACGACATCTTTTGGGATGGTGTTGCTTTTTGAGGGTTCACCCTTTTCAACCATATAAGAGAAGTACCATAAAGATATTTTAAATGATCATTACAATTGTGAATTGATTATCTTCATTATTGGCCGTGACCTCTGAAAAGAAAGACTTCCGGTTAGAGTGGTCATTCTTCCATGCGGGTGATCACTTGATCGTAGCAAGAATTTTGGGTCAAAAATCGTGAAGAGAATTTTCATTACCTTAATAATGATGTCAAAATGAGAGTCGAATTGCCATGATGCAAATTTATTTTGAAACTAAATTTTGACATCTTGTTTATGATGATTTGTGAGACAATATGAAGGAGAAAATCGATTAAGTAAATCATCTTAGAATTTTGAGATGCACTTAATAATAGAAAATATTTTGATAATGGAATACTTTTCAGATTCCATTTAGAAACAAAAGTGAACTAATTCTTCTTTAGAATTCTTCGCTTTAAGATACCTCCATGCCTTATCGATAATCATTTCAATTTCAAAACTAGTAGGTCGTAAGATTAAGAAGGAAGGTTATGAACCCTTTCTTTAATTTTATAATCGCCATGGTATGAGTATCGACCATGGTGGATTATTTTTAATCACAAAGAGTAATGATCGCAAGATTTGATAAAATACAATGAGAGCTCCTAAGAACCGTATAGCTTATTTTTTTATCAAAATTATATGTGAAAATTTGTTAGCAAATTTAATACTTCTATTAATTGGTATAAGCATTGATATATTATGGCTAAAATCTTATTTCACTTTGAAATAATTTGATTCTCAAATAACTAATCCATTTTTTAAAATTACATTTAAATATTTTTAGGTGGTTGAAGTGTTCGTCAATATTGTTTGAGAACACCAAAATATCATCAATATAGACTACAATATATTTAAAATAAACTTTAAATATATTATTCATGATATGTTGAAATTAAGAAGGTGCATTTTTTAAACCAATGGGCATTACGTTCCATTAGTAATGTCCAAAGGGCATCATAAATGCTATTTTATAGCGATCATTCTTTAAGATGCCAATATCGATTTTAAATCAATTTGAAAATATTTTTGCATTATGCAATATATTTAATAAATCCTTTATTAGAATTAGATCTCATCCATTTTAAAATTTTAAACTTGTAATTAATTACAAGTCTCTCCTCTTTCCTTTTAAAATTTATCATATAGAATGCATATGCTCCAAGGGGAGTAGGATTGCAATTATTCACTTTAATAAATCAAAATCTCTTCTTTGATAAGTATTTTATCATGACAAGGATAACCTTAATGTCTCATCATTGAAATTATCAATGTATGGAGATCCACTACATGAGTCTTCTTTCCCAAAAAAGTAATTGGGTTGTCACCAGACTTCCTTTAAATTTTGGTGGCAATTTTGAATTTTTCTTTAATTTTGGGAAGAAATTTGTTGTTTTAGTTAAACTAGCAATTTTTTTTTTTAAATAATTTATATGCATAACTTATTATCATATTCATTTCATTTATGATAATTTCTTAGATTGGTGATAAAAATGAGATTTCTTTATCCCAAAGAAAACATTGAATTCTATCATCAACTAGTGATAGTATTATTTTTGAAGAAAAGAGTTCAAAATAATGTGTTGTGTCAAATTTTTGACTAAATAATAAAGGCATTTGATTCAAATATCATCTTGACACAAGATGATAATTTATACTTAATTTGTAAAGACTCAATACCTTTAACCGGCTTTTTTCAAAATATTTAGAAGGAATTATTCCTTCCATAATTTAAATCAACTCCACTATCAACTAAAATTTAAATTTGGTAAAATAAATTATTTATTTATAATTAATTTGATGGAAATATACCATTTCTAGTATATTGCCTTGAATATTTTATTAGAATCTTCTTGATTAGAATCGCTTCTATATTTTCAAATGAATGGGCATCTGATGATTTCAAGATCCATTAACATTCATTTTGCCTTAATTTGTTTTAACTTCTAATTTTAGTTTTAATTAGCTAGCTAAAGATGCTAAATTAGAAGATGATGTACTTGCCTCAAATTTTTTTAAATACTCATAAGGAGTATATGAGGCTTGTAATTAAATTTTAGTTTATCTTTCTTCTTATCATTAAGAAGATCGATAATTTTATAAGAATCATCTTCAACTTGTGAAAAGTTTTTAATTGGTCCTTGCTATTGAGCATAAATCCATTATTTATTATATTTAATAATCTTTTGTTGGATTTATATGAGATTTAGAATCGAAGGAGGATGAAGATGAAATATCTTCTTCTAATCGATTTAAGAAAGGATTTAATGTATTTGTTTTAACCCTTCAATCAATTAACTTCTTCGATGCATTCATGTAATGACATACCACATTTGTAACATTTTACTTTCTCTTTGGTTTTAAACCATTTGTGCATGAATTTGTCATTTTATGATGATTTTTCACTAGAAAATAGTCTTTCATGTGTTTTCATTTTGAAAAATAAAGGACGACGAGATTTATTGAATTTCAAATTTGAATTTCGAAGTAGATTTCTCTTCATTTATCTTTAATTTGATCGATATAAATAAAATTTAATACATGAATAAAGTATCCATATGTTAGGGTTTCATATGGGATGGTTCCATCATAAAGAAGAGAAACCTTAACCTATTCAAATATAAAGGCCTTCAATGAATTTTGCTTAAAGTGAAGCTATTGAATCAAAAGTGTCATGACACTAAAATATATCAAAATTTAAGGATGGACATCTTAATTTTGGAGTAAGGAGCAATTTTTTCTCCTTGATCTCCAATGGATCCAAAGAAAATGATCTATAATTTTAAAGAAGATTATAAAAGAATTTTTATTAAGTTTTGCTATTCTAAGATCCTAATACTTAAATCAATTCTAAGGAGGTCTATGAAAAATAAAAAATTATCCAACCATCCTTTCATTTTATCAATTTTTTTTCGATGAGATATCCATCTAATTAATTTGTGGCATTCTTGAAATTAATTAAGAGAAATATGAAGTCTATTTGTTCTTTTCACCCATTAATGTAAACAATAAAAAATAAAGATATTTCATCAAATAAATATTTTTATCAAAAGACATCTTTCAATTATGAAAGGTATTCAAATAGTGAGAAAATTATCAACCATCCTTGACTTGAGAATCCTCAAAAAGAGTGATAATTATGATTTTAATCAAAGGATAAGGATATATCTCTTCAAAGAAGACCTAAAATTGATATAAGGATCTTCCAGTCAAAACCATTAAGTCATTGAAGCCTCTTTGATTATAAGAATATTTATCCAAAATAGTTCCACCATTAAGAACCATGAAGTTCTTTTGATAATATCTTGTTATTATGAACATCCATGAAAGTTCATTTGTTAGAAGGAAGAAGGCCTTCATCATAAAATTTCATTTTAAAATTTAAATTTGAGTAAATTAGTAATTTTTTCATTTAATGGATTAAGCCGATGAGAATCTATACAAAATTGTATTTCATCACGAAATGATTAATCTCAACAATTTAATTGTAAGATTTTTCATAATTTTCTCGAGAGATTAGATTCAAATAAAAGAATTTTCGTATCGACAAATTATTTAATAAGTGGATTAATTTTATATTTATTTCTAGAAATAAAACTCCAACGACATCTTTAGATGGAAAACTTTAGAGGTTCACCCTTTTCAAGTTTAAGTCCCATAAAGATAAGTTGTAAATCCCATGTTGAATATGCCATTTGAGCTCATTACTCCACAAAAGAAAAGAAGATATCCTTTAAAGTCATTCTTCCATGTGATCCAATCTCCCAAGAATCTTAAAAAATCAGGAAAAAAAATTTCACTACCTTTAAAGAATTCGATGTCGAAATCAAAGACAAAGAGTTGCGATTACCATGACGTAAAAATTTGTTTTGAAATTGAATTTTTGATATCTTGTTCAATGATGTATTTATTTAATATAAAAGGAGAAATCGATTAAGTAAATCATCTTGAAATTTTGACATGGAAATCAATTTTTTGATAATGGAATACTTTTTATAGATTCCATTTACGTAACAAATAACTAATTCTTGAATTCTTCTTTAGGATACCATAGCCCTATTTGAGGCATTTGTTTCAAAAAAAAGTATCTTAAGACAAATTTTGAACCCTTTCTTTTTTTAAATGGTATGTCTGGTGAAGATTCTTTAATGAAAGATCTATCTTCAAGATTTTAAAAATTACCAATAATTGAGAGCTCATAATTAGAAGTAGTTTTATCTAAAATGATATCAAGAAATTTGTTAGAAATTCAATACAAATTAGAAGCATTGATATATTATCCTAAAATCTTATTTAAATTTTGAAATAATTTAATTGGCTCAAAATAATCCATTTTTAAAATTAATTTTAAAAATTTTAGATGGTTGAAGTGTTCATCAATATTGTTTGAGAACACCAAAAATATCATCAATATATCTAAAATATATTTAAAATAATCTTTAAATATTTTATTCATGATATTTAAATTGTATGCATTTTAAACCAAAAGGCATTCCATTATGTCAAAGCACCATAAAATTTTATAGTGAATTTCTATTTCAATCTATCTTGATTTTAAATCAAATTTGGAAAATATTTTGCATTATGCAATTTAATAATTTATTAGAATGGAAGATGATCCATTTTAAAACTTTGTATAATTCATAATATGAATAAATATTTTAGAATGTGATCCAAGTAGGATTGCGAATTATTTTCTTTAATAAATTAGAATTTCTTGCAAGAAAAAGGTAGTCCTTCATAAGATGAGCCTAAATATCTGTCATTAAAATTATCAATGTGGAGATCCACTACATGAGTCTTTCTTAAAGATAGTCACCATAAATTAATTCTTGGTGGCAATTTTGAATTTTAATTTTGGGAAGAAATTTGTTGTTTAATATTAAACTAATTTCTTTGTAAATAATTTATATGCAATTTATTATTATTCAAAGATTTCATTTATGATAATTTCTTTAGATTGGTGATAAATGGAATGTGATTTTATCCCAAAGAAAATAATTAATTCTATCATCAATTTTAGTGATAGCATTATTTTAAGAAGAAAAGAGATTCCCAAAATAATGTGTTGTCAAATTTTGACTAAAATAAAGGCATTTGAATAAAATATCATCTCACACACCACATATGATAATTTATACTTAATTTAAAGATTCACCATCATTGCCTTTAAAGGCTTATTTTTCAAAATAAAGGAATTATTCCTCTTGTATACAATTTAAATCTCTATCAACTAGAAAGAATTTGGTAAAATAAATTTTATTTATAATTAATTTAATGGATATACCTAGTATATTCTCAATATTTTGTAAGAAAAAATTCTTGATTAGAATGTTCTATATTTCAAATGAATTGGCATCTTGATTAATTCATGATCCATTGACCAATTCATTTGTTATAAATTAATGAACTTCTAATCTTATTTTACCAAAAGAAGTCAATTAGAATGATGAATTCATTTTCTTTTTCAAGGAGTAGACTTGTAATTAAATTTTTCTAATTTATCTTTCTTATTATTAAGAAGATATAATTTTATCAGAAATGAATCATCTTCAACTTGTGTAAATTTAATTAATGGTCCTTTTGCTCGTAAGAGCATGATGCTTCATATTTATTATATTTTATAATAATCATGTGACTTGCAATAGTTGATTTATCGATTTATCAAGATGAGGATGAAATATCTTTTTCATCTTATTCTATCAATCGAGATGAATTTTCATCGTGATTATTTTAACCTTTCGAATAAGTTCATTTAACTTTTAGTGCATTTATTTGCATTGTTCTAGACCACATTTGTAATATTTATTTCTCTTTTCTTTGGTTTTAGAAACCAACGAAAGTGCTTGTGCATGAATTTATACATTTTTATGAATGATTTTTCACGCTTAAAAATAGTCTTTTTGTGTTTATTCATATTTTAAAAAAATACAGGATCATTTGAATTGTTCAGAATTCGTCTTCTCAAGTAGATTCTCTTTTCATTTGATCTTTAATTTAAGATTGAGCATATCTAATTGTTTAATACATGCAAAAAAAAATTTTCATTATTTCATAAGGGATGGTCCATCTAGACTAAGAGAAACCTCATTTTCAAAGAATAAGGAAGGCCTTCAATGAATTTTGCTTCCAAGAAGGCTATGGCATCATAAAGTGACATGTTAGAAATATATCCTTGTACCATTGAAAATGGGTTAAGATGGACATCTTAATTTTCAATGAGTTTTTCTCCTTGATCCAATGGATCCAACAAAATGATCTATAATTGTTTTGAAGATTATAGACCCAATTTTCAAGTTTTGCTATTCTTTAAGATCCTTAAGTCAATTTCTAAGAGGTCTTCCTTTGAGGAACAAGAAAAATTATCCCACCATCCTTTGAGTTCCAGAATCAAAATTATGTGAGAAACAAATGTGGTTTCTTGATCTAGATTGATCTAGAAAACATAAGCATTCGAAAGATGAATGATTTGATGAGAAAATCCAATTCCATTCATATAAAGAATTCCATCATAGGAATTTCTAAAATGAGTATCTTCCTCAAATAATAAATCGAGGAGATGGGTTTTATAAAATAATATTTTTCAAAATTTCAAGTTAAGGAGAGAGATCTTGAATCAAAAGGTGAACTTCAATATTGATGAATCAGATAAAATCTTCATATGATAAAATACTACTTAAATTAGAATCAAAAAATTCTAAATTTAAGAGCCAAGAGGTGGTGGATAAAAGGTTTAATGGGTTATAAGAAGCTTTTTTCTCAAATCTTCTAATCTTTGTTTCATCCATGATTTTAGAATTCTTCAAAAAGATGATCATTATAAGTGATAAGTTATTATGAAAAGTATTTATATTGTTCTTCATAATCAAAATAATAAAGAGGCTTTGTAAATAATTTTGAATGCAAAGATAATTCAATGGAGGTTTATACTTAGTTTGTTTTATCTATGTTAATAATCTTAGATCATTTCTCTTTTTTCCCTTTAATATGGCTTTACTTCTAGTAAATAATCTAAGATTAGTAAAATAATAATTAATCAAGAACTCAAATTAAGTTTGAATGAAGAAGACCCAAATAGATGGTCTTCTCTCAAGATTGATAAACTATCCAATTTGGAACTTTGATTTAAAATCTTGTGAAAAGTAAACCATCAGATTAAATAAAACCATTTATCTACTATGTTTAAGATCTCATAAATTATATGCTTTAAATATATTCATATGGATGATAAGATAGATTCAAACCTTATCCCTTGGTCTTAATGCTTCTATTTTGAAAGCCTAAGAGATGGCAAATGCATTCAAAGGCTCAATCTAATTTTGAGATATTCACGCTATTTCAACATTTCCTAATCTAAGTTATCTTTGAATAATCTTTTTTTTGAAGCTCAAAATTACATTTATAGCTTTATGGTGATTTTCTTCCTTCAAATATTTAATTTGAATTTTCAGTTCAAATCTTTGAGTTTGGAAAAAAAATGAAGACATCCTATTGAAATAAATCAAGATCCGTATTCTACTCAATAGAGTGATTAATGGAATGAGGTGGTATTTGACTCATGGACTATACCATTGACAAAATATTAATCAAGATGTATCGATAATTCAAATCTTGATGGATGTTGAAGTTTTATTCAACCCTCATCATCAATTCTAGGGTTTCATCCTTAAACTCGAGAAGTCAGATGGATGGTTCACACATAACCATTTAAGTGAAATAAAAAATCATATCATCATCTAGTGAGAAAAATTAATCACCCATCTAAATGAACTTAATGAGTTAACAGGTTCTAAGACTATAGAGGTTATCAAGAATACTTCAACCAAAGTATGATAATTTGTACTTGGTATAGAAGTTTTACTTCAAAGACCATCTCAAAATAAATGATTTATATTTGAGAATGAGAAAAAGAAATAATCAAGCCAAGCAACTATTCCTTCTCATTATTTTGACTATATGCTCAATCTTTGTTTATTTTAACTACAAAAATGGCAAAATGAGAGCAAAAGAAAAATATTAAAGCATCTTATCCTCCATAAAAAATGGTGGATGATAAACCTTTAATTCACCTTCAAAAAAAAGAAATCCACAAATTTAAAGAATTTATTACTATAATTAAACAACTTAATTATAGTATCATGAAATAATCAGATCATCTTTTTAGCCTAGAATCTAAAATCGATGTTTAAACAAAAGGTTTCTAGCTAAAACAGCAAAGCTCAGAAAGCTTACAAGTATAAACCCATTTGTGAAACCTTTTATCCAACCACCTTAAAGGCTCTTAAGTTAGATCTTAAGACATTCAATTTGATTCTAAATTTAAGTGAAAATATGTAGAGCTGAAGATATCCAATGGATGAAGATTCAAATGAATCTCAATCAAGCTTCATCTCAATCATAATATTGAAAGTTCAAAAACTTTTCAAGAATTACAAGATCCTCATCCTCCTTTTGATATTCTAAAACTTTCTTATCAAGAAAATTTGAAAAAACATTATTTAAAAAACCAACACCTATTTATTATTTGAGGAAGATACTCATTTTAAAAATTCCTATGATGGAGATTCTTATGAATGGAATATTGTTGGACTTTTGAACATCAAATCATTTATACCCTTCATCTGCTTATGTTTCTACATTTTCAAACATATCAAGCAAAACCACATATTATTAATTTTCTTTTGTGATTCTCTCAAAGGATGGTTGGATAATTTTCTCACTATTCCTCAATGGGAAGACCTCCTTAGCGTAATTGATTTAAGTATTAAGGATCTTCCAAAAGAATAGCAAAAACTTAATAAAAATTCTGTTTATAATCTTCTTCAAACAATTATAGATCATTTTATCCATTTGAGATCAGGAGAAAAACTTCCCTTCAAAATTAAGATGTCCATCCTAACCCATTTCATGGTACAAGAATTTTTCTAGACGCCATGACATTATGATGTCATAGCCTTCAAGGAAAAAAATCATGACCCTATTTGAAAAAGGTTAAGGTTTCTCTAATGGAACCATCCCATATGAAACTCTACATATGAAACCTATTTTTTGCATGTATTAAAAGGTTTAGAATTTGCTCGATCTTAAATTAAAAGATCAATAAAAAAGAGAACGTACTGAAAGAAAACAACTAAAATTCTGAAATAATTTAATTGTGATCTAGCCCTTATCTTAAAATACAAGGGAAAAAAACATTTTTCCTAAGCATAAAATACGCCATAAAAAACATAATAAATTCACACAAAACTCACTCATCCCTAAACCAAGACAAGAGAAAATAAATAAATTTTACAAATGTGGTCGCATTTACAAAAATATGCCACAAGAAGAAGTTAAATGAACTCATTTTGATGAATTAAACAAATCGATAAAATTTTTCTTACATCCTCGAAAGAGAATAAGAAAAGAAGAAGAACATATTTCATCTTCATCTCATGATGAGCAAATCATAAATCTAATTATTGTAAATCCAAAGATGATTATTATAAAAATATCAAATATGAATCCGTATATGCTCACCCATGAGCAAAAGGACCAATTAATTAAATTTAGACAAGTTGAAGATGATTCAACGTGATAAAAGGATTTATTAAATAGATTGATAATGCAAAAAACATTTTCTAAATTTGATTTAAAATGATATTAAGATCCAGATAAAAGAATATCACAATAAATAGTTTCATTCCATTACTTAATGAACGTAATGCCCTTTGGTTTAAAAAAATGCACTTCTAAATTTCAAAGAAATATCATGAATAATATTTGATTTTAAATATATTTTACTATATTAATGATCTTCTCAAATATTGACGATATTTCAACCATCTAAAAACATTTAAATGGTTAATTCTAAATAATTTAGTTATTTTAGAGCAAAATCAAATTATTTCAAACATAAGATTTTAGCTATATCCAATGCTTCATTATACCAATTAATAAAAGTATTTTACTAACAAATTTCATATCATTTAGATAAAACTAAAGTTCTTAGAGCTCAATGTATCATTTCAAAAATCTTGCAAAAGATCACTCTTGATTAAAATAATACCATGGTTATAATACCATGAAAAAATTAAATTATAACATGATAAATCAAAGGATGTTAGAGATTTTTTTTCATCACCATTTAATGAAAAGATTGTCTTTCATTATCTTCTTCATCTAAATGGCCATCCTATCTATGCTGATAAAGAGTATTTGTTGATATTAAAGTAGATATTCTCATTCTTATAGAATTATCAATGAGCTGAATTGTAAGTCCTATTTTGTATTTATCAAAGATAATTCAATGGAGGTTTATACTAGTTTATTTTATCTCATGTGTGATTTGTTCAAATTCTCGCATCATCTTTCTCCCTTTTTCCCCTTTAATATGGCTTCTACTTCTTAAGTAACTTTCTAATCTAAGATAAATAATTTTTATCAAGAACTCAAATTGAGTTTCTGAATGAAGAAGTAAATAGATGGTCTTCCCCAAGATTGATAAAACTATCATTTATCAATTTGAAACTTTTGATTTGGGGAAAATCTTCGGAAAATTAGAACAAAACCATTATTGTAGATCAAATGGATAAAACCATTTATCTATTAACATTTGAAGATTCAAGATAAAATATATGATTTTAAATATATTCATATAGGGATGATACTGATAGATTCAAACCTTTAATAAAGTCCAAATAATCTATTTTAGCAAGCTAAGAATTAAGAAGCCTTCATGATTCTAATGAGTGTAGATAAATTATTTCAACACTTAATCTGAGTTTATCTCTTTATATAAATCTTTTTGAAGCTCTTATTTTACAAATGGTTTGATTTAATTCTAAACTATTTCTAATTTGAGTTTTAAATACTTAAATCTAGAGTTCAAATCTGCTCAACCAAAATGAACAACTACTATTGAAACAAATCTTAGATCCCATATGCTACTAATAAAGTGATTAAATGAATGAGGGTATTTCACTCATGGACTATACCATCTGCATCAAGACCTTCCATTAATCAAGAAGATCGAACCAAACAAATGAATGGAGATCTTGTCGATTCAACCCTCATCGATCCATCACACTTCCTAGGGTTTCTATCCTTCAAACCAAGTCTAGATCGGATGGTTCACACACTCTAACCATCGTCCCCTTCAAAATAAAAAATCATATCTATCATTCAAGAGAAAATCAATCTCCCACTCCATCTCAAATGAACTTTAGTCTTAATGAGCTACACAATAGGTTCTAAGACTAGAGGTTGTTCAAGGAATACTCAACCAAAGTATGATAATTTCATACTTGTAGAAGTTTTACTTCTCAAGACCAATCTCAAAATAAATGATTTATATTTTGAAAATGAGAGAAAGAAATAGTCAAGCCAAAGCAACTATTCCTTTCGTTCATGGTTTTGCGCTCTATGCTCAATTGGTCAAGTTGCTATTTTTTAACTACCAAAAATGGCAAAGAAAGGAAAAATAATTGAAGCATCTTATCCTCCATCGAGTAAAATGGTGGATAATAAACCTTTAGAATTAGCCTTAAAAATAAGTTCAATCCAAAATTCTAAAGAATTTATTACTCGTAATTAAACAACTTAATTATAGTAATAAGATACTTCAAATATGATCATCTTTACCTAGAGTCTAAAATCGATCGATGCTTAAACAAAAGGTTTCTAGCCTAAAACTAGAAAGCTTCAAAAAAGCTTCTACTAGTATAAACCCATTTGTGAAACCTTTATCCAACCACCTCCTAAACCGCTCTGTTAGCCCTCTTCAAGAAGACATTTAGAATTTGATTCTAAATTTAAGTGAAAAGCATGTAGGAGCTCTTGAAGATATCAATTAATCGGATGAAGATTCAAATGAATTCTCAACCAAATTGATATCGATCAATCATAATATTGAAAAGTTCAAAACCTTTTCAAGAATTACAAGATCCTCATCCTTTTGATATCCAAAAATTTTCTTATCCCAAGAAAAATTTGGAAAACATTATTATAAAACCAACACCTCCTAATTTATTATTTGAGGAAGATACTCATTCCTTAGAAATTCCTATGATGGAGATTCTTTATATGAATGGAATATTGATGGACTTTCAACATCAAATCATATACCCTTCATCGAATTTATATTTGCTACTGTTCAATCTAGCATCAAGCAAAACCTCATATTGGAACCATCATTTTAGGATTCTCGAACTCAAAGGATGGTGGGATAATTTTCTCATGCTCTCAAAGGAAGACCTCCTTAGCAAATTGACTTAAGTACTAAGGATCTTCCAAAGAACAAAAAACCTAATGAAAATTTGCCTATAATCTCCAAACATAGATCATTTTGCTGATCCATTGGAGATCAAGGAGAAAAACTCGCTTACTCCAAATTAAGATGTCCATCCTTAACCCATTTTCAATGGTACAAGGATATATTTCAAAGATGCATCATGACACTTTATGATGCCAATAGCCTTCACCGGAAGAAAAATTCAAAGGCCTTCCAATCTATTTTTTGAAAAGGTTAAGGTTTCTCTTCATCTTATGATGGAACCATCCCATATGAAACCCTTACATATGGAAATCTTATTGCATGTATTAAAAAGGTTTAATGCTGATCTTAAATTAAAGATCAAATGAAAAGAGAACGCCTACTTGAGCAAATATTGGCAAATTTTGAGCAATTTAACTGTGATTCGTACATCCTTATTATAAAATACAAGAAAAACAAAATTTTCCTAAGTGAAAAATCACATCATAAAAATGTGAAAATTCACGCACAAATATAAACTCTCTCTCCCTCTGGTTCTAAAACCAAAGAGACAAGAGAAATAAAATATTATAAATGTGGTACAGGTCATTACGCAAATAATGCACTATCAAGAAGAAGTTAAATGAACTGACAAAGGTTAAAACAAACTTGAGAAATTTTACTTACATCCTCGATTAATAGAATCAAGATGAAGAAGAACATATTTCATTTTCATCCTCATCGATATAACCATAAATCTAATCATAAGTCCTCAACATAGATTATTAAAATATAATAAATATGACAGTGTATACGCCACCCAAGCAGCAAGGATTAATTAATTTTAGCACAAGTTGAAGATGATTCAACTCATGATAAAATTATCGATCTTCTTTGATAAGAAGAAAGATAAATTAGAAAATTTAATTACAAGCCTCCTATATACTCCTTATCAGTATTTAAGAAAAAATGAGGCAAGTTCATCATCTTCTAATTGCCTTCTTTATAGAGAGCTAAAAAATTAAAGAAACTAAAATTAGAAGTTCAAGAAATTAAAGATAAAGAGCAAAATGAATGGTCGCCTAATGGATCTTGAAATTAATCAAGATGCCCAATTCATTTGAAAATATCATTCTAATCAAGAACGTTTCTTAATAAAAAGGCAATATACCAAAATGGTATATTTCCATTAAATTAATTATAAATAAAGAATTTATTTTACCAAATTTAATGCTCTAGTTGATAGCAGATTTAAGTATACAAGAAGGAATAATTCCTTCTAAATATTTTGAAAATAAAATTAGATGAATCTTACAAATTAAGTATAAATTATCTCATGGGTGTCAAGATGATGTTTGTATTCAAATGTCTTTTATTTTAGTAAAAAATTTGACACAACACATTATTTTGGGAACTCCTTTCTTCTTAAAATAATTCCTATCACTAGAATTGATGATACTGGAATTCAGTGTTTTTTTGGGATAAAGAAATCACATTCGCTTTTATCACCAATCCTAAAGAAATTATCATAAATGAAATGAATAGTTAATAATAAGTCTATGCATATAAATTATTTACAAGAAGAAATTGCTAGTTTAACTATTAAACAACAAATTTCTTCCCAAAATTAAAAGAAAAATTCAAAATTGCCACCAAGAATTCCAAAAGGAAGTATGGTGACAACCCAATTTCGGGAAAGAAAGACTCATTTAGTAGATCTCCGCATTGATAATTTCAATGAACGAGACATTCACTAAAGTCCTTGATGAACGAACACTACCTTGCTTTTATGCAAAGAAGAGAGATTGGATTTATTAAAGAAAGGAATAATTTGGCAATCCTACTCCCTTGGAGTCAGATTACGAATTATAAAATAAAAAAAGAAGACCGGACTATAATCAGCCACTAAACAAAGTTTTAAAATGGATCGATATCCAATTCCTAATAAAAGGGATTTATTAAATAGATTGCATAATGCAAAAATATTTTCCAAATTTGATTTCGTGGATATTGGTAGATCGATAAAAAGAATCGATCGCTATAAAAAAGATATTTACCTTCTTAAGAAACATAATGCCCTTTGGTTTAAAAAATGCACCTTCGAATTTTCAAAGATATCATGAATAATATATTTAAAGATTATTTTAAATATATTTTAGTCTATATTGATGATGTTCTGTTCTCAAACAATATTGATGAACACTTCAACCATCTAAAACATTTAAATGGTTAATTTTAAAAAATGGATTAGTATTTGATAAAAATCAAATTATTTCAAACTAAATAAGATTTTATCCATAATATATCCAATGCTTCTATTATACCAATTAATAGAAGTATTGAATTTGCTAACAAATTTCTGATATCATTTTAGATAAAATACTACAAGATTCTTAGAGCTCTCAATTATGTAGGATTTATCAAAATTTTGCCAAAGATGCACCCCACTTTTGATGATTAAAGAATCCCCACCATGGTCTATATCATATCATGTAAAAATTAAAGAAACGGTTCAAAACCTTCCCTGTCTTAATCTTACGGACCCTACTAGTTTCAAAATTGTTGAAACAGATGCCTCTCATAAGGGCTATGGTATCTTAAAGCAAAAAGAATTCTAAAGAAGAATTAGTTTTTTATTTTTAGTAAATGGAATCCTACCAGTATTCCATTATCAAAAAAGAAATGCTTGATTAAGTGCATCTCAAAATTCCAAGATGATTTACTTAATCAAGATTTTTCCTTCATTGACTTTCCTACAAATATCATTGTCAATTTCAAAAACAAATTTTTGCATCATGGCAATCAGTCGCTCATTCAATTAAAGGTAAAAAATTCTTCGATTTAGAATTCTAGATGATCGTGGATCACCATGGAAGAATGTACTCCTAACCGAGATTCTTCTTTGGAGGTCGCTTAATGGCAAAGATCCGAAAAATAATGCATGATCAATTTGCAAATTTTATGGTTTTCAACTTATGAAAAGGGTAAAACCCTCTAAAGAGCAACACCATTCTAAAAGTCATGATTTGAAATAACACCATCCCTAAAGATGTCTGATAAGAACTGTTTATTTCTAAAGAAATAAAATAGAATATTATTGAAATTAATCTCATTATTCAATAAATAATCTATGGGCCTTATTTGAAAGATATTTGGGAAACAACTTTCCATTTGAATCTTGAGAGAAAATTATGAAAAATCTTAATACAATTAAAGTGTATTGAGATTAATCATGTTCTGATCGACTAACCATACTATTTTGTATAGCAAATGCAAAAAAGAAAATCTTTCATCAAAGTGAATGGGGTCTACATTCAAGAGAAATGTATTTTATCCTCCAATTAATTTAAAAGATAAAAATTGGCATAAATTATTGTTAAGTGTTATGATGTTTCTTCCTTCTCAAGAAAAAATAAGGCATTCATGGATGTTCATCTGAACAAAGATATTATCAACAAAGAAATTCCAAAGATGGTTCTTGATGGTGGAATTATTTTGTGAATTTAAATATTCTTCCGATCCAATCAAAGAGTCTTTAATGAATGGATGGAAGTCCAAAATGAGGGCTATTAATCCTAAAATGATTCAAGGGCAAAATCTTGCTCATTTCTTCACGACAAAATCCATGGATGAGTAATATTATTCTGAAGGATCCATTTAATCAGTCCTTCAAAGATAATTTTACTAAAATGGTGGAATAATCAACATTGAGGATAGCTCAAGCAAATTAAAGCCATTATTAAAGTTTATTCAATTAACGATCCCTCAAATTCTATTAATTTGAGCTATCAGATGTGGTACTACAAAGTATCAAAGACGTATCCTCATGAGAGAAATAACATAAGGAACGCCTCAAAAAATCTACAAAATCAACTCGCCAAGGTGTTTAATCACTATCTATATATGGAGAGCCTTAACGTGGAATCCATTGAGAACTTAAATTCATAAAGCAATCCAAGATAATTTCTTCTAAAAAAGTACATCATCATCTCCATGAATCTACTTTACAAAAGTGTCCCACATGATGAATATTTCAATTAGTATCTTAAAATAAAACCATACAATCATAAATTATTAAAAAAAATAATTTTATATTTAAAAAAATTTCATTATCAATAAAATTAATATAATAGCAATTTCTTTATTTATAATTGTACCTTTTAATACAAAGTCTCTCTTGCTCCACCTATATAAGTTCTTTGTAATTATGGTGTGCTATAAATATTTCTTCTTCTCTTCTTTATATAAATCATCTTTAATCAAAGATCCATTATGTTCTTCTTTCTCAAATACTATTGATAACATTCAACCATCAAAAACATTTAAATTAATTAAAAATGGGTTTTATTTCTGAGCCAAAATCAAATTATTTCAAACTAAAATAAGATGGCTATTATATCCAATGCTCTACCAATATGTTTGAATTACTCAAATTCTTGATATTATTTTATAAAATATTTCTTGTTTCAATTATGTAAATGATTTTCTTGTCAAAGATGCATAATTTTAAAAAATGATTCAAATTAAATACCTCATTTATAAAATTCATTTATGATATTTTTAAAGACTTCAGGATTTCAAAGATAATTTCTAAATGGTAAATCAATCAACATGGATAATCAAAGATAAATCAATAATTTAGTGATATATTTTAAGAAAAAAAAAGGAGTTCCCAAAAATAATGTGTTGTGTCAAATTTTTGACTAAAATAAAAGCATTTGAATACAAATATCATCTGACACACGCCATTATATGATAATTTAAACACTTAAAGATAAATCACATTTTTAACCATGGCTTATTTTTTCAAAATATTTAGAAGAATTATTCCTTCTTGTATACAATTTAAATCTCCCGCTATCAACTAGAGCAATTAAATTTGGTAAAATAAATTCTTTATTTATAATTAATTTAATGGAAATATACCATCGTATATTGCCTTTATATTTTGAAGAAATCGGTTTTGATTAGAGCCTATTTTCAAATGAATTGGGCATCTTCAATCAAGATCCATTAATGAATTCATTCATTTGCTCGCCTTTAATTTGTTGAACTTCTAATTTTGGTTTTAATTCGTTAGCTACAAAAAAGAAGTCAATAAGATGATGAACTTCTTTTGGATTTTTCTTAAATACTTATAGGAGTATATAGAGGCTTGTAATTAAATTTTTCTAATTTATCTTCTTCTTATCATTAAGAAGATCGATAATTTTTGAATCATCTTCAACAAAGTTTAATTAATTAGTCTTTTTTCTGGGTGAGCATGTATCTACATTTTATATTATAATAATCTATCTGTTGAAGATTTTGCAGCTAGATTTATCAAATTTATCAATCATGAGGATGAAATATGATCTTTCTTCATTCTTTAATCGAGGATGTAAGAATTTTCATCGTTTGTTTTAATCACAAGTTCATTTAACTTCTTGATTATTTAGAATAATGACCTGATCACATTTATAACATTTTATTTTCTCTTTGGTTTTAAACCGATAATTTGTGTTTGTGAATTACATTTTTTATGTGTGATTTTTTTCATGCTTTAGAAAAAATAGTATGTCATTTTTCCTTATGTTTTTGAAGATAAAGGATCACTGAGGGTCACAAATTGAATTTCTCATGAATTCACCAAGCTTTCTCAAGTAGTTCTCTCTTTCATTTGATCTTTAATTTAAGATGAAAAATTGCTTTAATACATGAAGGTTTCCATATGTTGGGTTTCATATGGGATGGTTCCATGTAGAAAGAGAAACCTTAACCTTTTCAAAGAAATAGATTGAAGGCCTTCAATGAATTTTTTGCTTCCGCTATTGGCATCATAAAGTATCATGATGCATGCTAGAAATATATCCTTGTGCCATCAAAAATGGGTTAAGGATGGACATCTTAATTTTTGGAGTAAGGAGCAGTTTTTCTCCTTGATCTCAATGGATAGAAAATGATCTATTTGTTTCAAGATAGATAATTTTCAAGTTTTGTTGTTCTTTTGGAAGATCCTATCAAGTCAATTTTGCTAAGGAGGTCTTCCTTGAGGATAGAATTATCCCACCATCCTTTAGAGTTCCAAATCTAAATGATGGCTCAAGCATAATATGAGTTTTGCTTGATGTCTAGTAGAAAAAACATAAGCATTCGATGAAGGGTATGAATGATGATTTCGTGAAAGTCCATCAATATTCCATTCATAGAATCTCCATCATAGAATTTTTTAAATGAGTATCTTCCTCAAATAATAAATGAAGGAGTTGGTTTTTTTATAATAATTTTTCCAAATTTTTCTGGATAAGAAAGTTTTGGATATCAAAAGAGGATGAGGGATCTTGTAATTCTTGAAAAGGTTTTGAACTTTAATATTACTAATTTGATCAGTATTTCATTGAATCATCCCATCCATATATCTTCAAGAGCAAACATACTTTTCACTTAAATTTAGAATCAAATTTAAATGTTTCAAGAGGTCCTAACTTCAGAGGTTGGATAAAAGGTTTCACAAATGGGTTTATACTAGAAGCTTTCAAAGCTTCTAGTTTTAGGGCTAAACCTTTGTTTAAGTATCCGATCATTTAGACTCTAAAAAAGATGATCATGATTATTTGATATACTATAATTAAGTTGTTTAATTATAAGAATAAATTCTTTAGAATTATGGATCGAACTTATTTTCAAGGACGCTAATTCTAAAGGTTTATCATCCATTTTTTACAACCGATGGATAAGATGCAATTATTTTTCTCTTTTGCCATTTTTTTTTTAAAACAAGAATTTGAGATTGAGTATAGAATTGCAAAACCATGCTACAAAAGGAATAGTTGCTTTGGCTTTATTATTTCTTTCTCTCATTTTCTCAAAATATAAATCATTTATTTCAAGATGTTGGTCTGAAGTAAACTCTATACCAAGTATGAAAATTATCATACTTGTTGGAAGTATTCTTCGTAATAACCTTCTAGTCTTAACCTATGGTGTAGCTCATTAAGACTAAAGTTCATTTCATATGGAGTGAGATTAATTTTCTCTCAAGGATGATTGATATGATTTTTATTTAGCAAGGGTCTATGGTTCAAGGTGTGAACCATCCAATCTAGATTCTAGGTTTCTAAGGATAGAAATCCAGGAAGTGTAATGGATAAATGAATCAATCAAAGATATGAAGTTCTAAATTGATAAATGATAGTTTTATCAATTTTGGGGAGAGACCATCTATTTAGGTCTTCTTCTTTCAAGGAAATATATCCTTGTACCATCAAAAATGTAAGGATACATCTAATGGATGAGGTTTCTCCTTGATCTCAATGGATCCAAAAATAATCTACTTATTTGAGAAGATTATGACCAATTTTCATTAAGTTTTGTAGTTCTTTCTAAGATCCTTATCATAAACTGCCACTTAGTTCTTGATTAATTTATTATTTCAATCGTTGATTAGAAATTACTTCGAAGTAGAAGATAATTCTAATGAAAAAAGAGAAGATGATCTGAGAATTTGATAAAACCTAAGAATTATCTTCCCATAGTCAACAAAAATAGACTACAATTTCAAACCTCATTAGAAAATGTTGATTAAGTAAATCATCTTGAATTTTAGATGACTAATCTAAAAAAAGCATTTCTTTTGATATGAATACTTTGAGTAGATTATTTATGAAACAAAGAAGACTAATTCTTCAGAATTCTTTCACGCTTAAGATACCTCCATATTTAGAGGCATCGTTCAACAATTTTGAAACTACTATTCAGATAAGAGGGAAGGTTTGAACCCTTTCAAACCCCATGGTATGAGTATCGAATATTCTTTTAATCTATCAAATCTCATCTGGAAAGATTTTGATAGAAATGCATATCAGAGCTTTAACAACCTTATCTCTAAAGTGATATCAGAAATTTGTTAAATTCAATACTCTATTAATTAGTATAATAGAAGCATTGATAAATTATGGCCTAAAATCTTATTTCTTTGAAATAATTTGATTTTCAAAGAAAATTAATCATTTTAAAATTAACCATTTAAATGTTTTTATGACTTTGTCAATATTGTTAGAATAGAACATTTGATTAAAAATATTTAAAATAATTCAAATATATTATTCAAGATATTAAATAAACATTTAAAACAAAGCATTATGTTCTTCGACTCAAAGACCATAAATGTTATTTTATCAAGATCCATTCTTTATCTGATAATATGATTCAAATTTGGAAAATAGTTGATTATAAATCATTTAATAAATCCTTTTATCCCTTCTAAACCTCGAGAAAGTCTAGATCGGATGGTTCACACACGAATTCGAGGCCCTTCTAAATAAAAATCATATCTATCATCCAAAGAGAGAAAATCCCACTCCATCTAAAAATGAACTTTAGTCTTAATGAGCTACACAATAGGTTCTAAGACTAGAGGTTGTCAAGGAATACTTCCAACCAAAGTATGATAATTGGTATAGAAGTTTTACTTCAAGACCAACATCTCAAAATAAATGATTTATATTTTGAGAAAATGAGAGAAAGAAATAGTCAAGCCAAAGCAACTATTCCTTTCGTAGCATGGTTTTGCAGTTACTATGCTCAATCTGCTCAAGTTGTTGTTTTAACTACCAAAAAATGGCAAACAAAGCAAGGAAAAATAATTGAAGCATCTTATCCTCCATCAGTTGTAAAAATGGTGGATGATAAACCTTAGAATGGGCCTTAAAAAATAAGTTTTCCACAAATCTAAAAGAATTTATTACTATAATTAAACAACTTAATTATAAATAGTATACTTCAAATAATCAGATCATCTTTTTAGCCTAGAGTCTAAAATCGATGGGAAACAAAAGGTTTCTAGCTAAAAGCAAAGCTCGTAAAAAAGCTTCTACTAGTATAAACCCATTTGTAAAACCTTTTATCCAACCACCTCCTAAACGGCTCTTAAGGACCCTCTTCAAGACATTCAATTTGATTCTAAATTTAAGTGAAAAGTATGTAGGAGCTCTTGAAGATATCAAATGGATGAAGATTCAAATGAATCCTCAACCAAATTGATAGATCAATCAAGTAATATTGAAAAAGTTCAAAACCTTTTCAAGAATTACAAGATCCTCATCCTCCTTTTGATATCCAAAACTTTCTTATCCCAAAGAAAAATTTGGAAAAATATTATTA
>CM038223.1:150056475-150194949 GCA_021442155.1 Cymbidium sinense
TCCCAATATCTTGATTTTAAATCAAATTTGGAAAATATTTTTGCATTATGCAATCTATTTAATAAATCCCTTTTATTAGGAATTGGATATCTGATCCATTTTAAAACTTTGTTTAGCGGCTTGTAATTAATTACAAGTTGCGGTCTCCTCTTTCCTTTTACGCGAATTCATAACATAGAATGCGTGCTCAAGGAGTAGGATTGAATTATTCCTTTCTTTAATAAATCGCAATCTCTTCTCTTTGCATAAAGCATAGTGCTCATTCGACAAGGATGAGCCTTAGTGGGAATGTCTCATTCATTGAAATTATCAATATGCGGAGATCCACTACATGAGTCTTTCTTTCCGAAAGTAATTGGGTTGTCTGACTTCCTTTTGGAATTTTTTGAATTTTGAATTTTAATTTTGGGAAAGAAATTTGTTGTTTAATAGTTAAACTAGCAATTTCTTCTTGTAAATAATTTATATGCATAGACTTATTATTAAGCCTATTCATTTCATTTATGATAATTTCTTTAGGATTGGTGATAAAATAGAATGTGATTTCTTTATCCCAAAGAAAAACAATTCGATTCATCATCAATTCTAGTGATAGGCATTATTTTAAGAAGAAAAGAGTTCCCAAAATAATGTGTTGTGTCAAATTTTTGACTAAAATAAGAATTTGAATACAAATATCATCTTGACACACATAGATGATAATTTATACTTAATTTGTAAAGATTCACCGTCATTTTATTTTAATGGCTTATTTTTCAAAATATTTAGAAGGAATTATTCCTTCTTGTATACAATTTAAATCTGCTCCACTATCTCATTAAATTTGGTAAAATAAATTCTTTATTTATAATTAATTTAATGGAAATATACCATTTACGGTATGCCTTTGAATATTTTTAAGAAACGGTTCTTGATTAGAATCGATATATTTTCAAATGAATTGCATCTTGATTAATTTCAAGATCCATTAGATGACCATTCATTTGCTTCGACTTTTTAATTCTTTGAACTTCTAATTTTAGTTTCTTTAATTAATTCAATTTTTAGCTGCTAAAGAATTTAGAAGATGATGAACTTGCCTCATTTTTTTTTAAATACTTGATAATAAGGAGTATAGGAGGCTTGTAATTAGATTTTTCTAGTTTATCTTTCTTCTTAACATTAAGAAGATCGATAATTTTATCACGAGTTGAATCATCTTCAACTTGTGCTAAAAGTTTAATTAATTGGTCCTTTTGCTCATGGGTGAGATCTCACGTCATATTTATTATATTTTATAATAATCTATCCTGAGATGATGAAATATGATCTTCTTCTTCTTTATCAGATATGAAAATAAATCAATCGAAGTTCATTTAACTTCTTCTTGATGCATATAATGTAATGGCCATTTGTAACATTTTATTTCTCTTGTCTCTTTGGTTTTAGAACCGGAGGGGCGAGAGTGCTTTGTGAATTTATCACATTTTTTATGATGATTTTTCATTTAGGAAAAATTCATGTGTTTTCCCTTATTTTTTAAGATAAGGGCGTTACACGAGATCTTGAATTGTTCTCCAAAAATTTGCGCTCAAAGCGTTCTCTTTTCATTTGATCTTTTAATTTAAGATCGAGGAAATATAATCGTTTTAATACATGCGAAATAAGGTTTCCATATGTTAGGTTTCATATGGGATGGTTCCATCATAAAGAGAAACCTTAACCTTTTTTAGCAAATAGATTGGGAAGGCCTTCAATGAATTTTTGCTTCCGGTGAAAATGGCATCATAAAGTGTCATGGCGTCTTGAAATATATCCTTGTACCATCAAAATGGGTTAAGGATGGACATCTTAATTTTGGAGTAAGGAGTGAGTTTTTCTCCTTGATCTCCAATGGATCCCAAAATGATCTATAATTGTTTGAGAAGATTATAGACAATTTTCATTAGGTTTTTGCTATTCTTTTGGAAGATCCTTAGTACTTAAGTCAATTTCATTAAGGAGGTCTTCCCTTTGAGAGGAAAAAATTATCCCACCATCCTTTGAGTTCAGAGAATCTAATGAGCTCGGCGATAATATGTGGTTTTGCTTGATGTCTAGATTGAGCGGCAGCAAACATAAGCATTCGATGAAGGGTATGAATGATTTGATGTTGAAGTCATCAATATTCCATTCATATAAAGAATCTCCATCAGAATTTCCTACGAGTATCTTCCTAAATAATAAATCGGAGGAGTGGGTTTTTTATAATAATGTTTTCCAAATTTTTCTTTGGATAAGAAAGTTTTTGGATATCGAGGAGGATGAGGATCTTGTAATTCTTGAAAAGGTTTTGAACTTTTCAATATTACTTGATTGATCGATGTCATTTGGTTGAGATTCATTTGAATCTTCATCGATTGATATCTTCAAGAGCTCTACATACTTTTCACTTAAATTTAGAATCAAATTGAATGTCTTGAGAGGGTCTAACTTAGAGCGAGTTTAGGAGGTGGTTGGATAAAGGTTTTCAAATGGGTTTATACTAGTAGAAGCTTTTAAAGCTTTGCTAGTTTGGACTAGAAACCTTTTGTTTGATCGATTTTAGACTCTAGGCTAAAAGATGATCGATGATTATTTGAAGTATCTATTACTATAATTAAGTTGTTTAATTTAATAAATTCTTTAAATTTGTGGATGAAACTTATTTTTTTGAAGGTAATTCTAAGGTTTATCATCCACCATTTTACAAGCGATGGAGGATAAGATGCTTCAATTATTTTTCTTACTCTTTTGCCATTTTTGGTAGTTAAAATAGCAACTTGAGATTGAGCATAGCGCAAAACCATACGAAAGGAATAGTTGCCTTGGCTATTTCTTTCTCTCATTTTCTCAAAATATAAATCATTTATTTTGAGATGTTGAAGTAAAACTTCTATACCAAGTATGAAAATTATCATACTTTGGTTGGAAGTATTCTTGATAACAATCTCTAGTCTTAGAACCTATTGTAGCTCATTAAGACTAAAGTTCATTTGGATGGAGTGGAGATTGATTTTCTCTTTGGATGATAGATATGATTTTATTTAGATGAAGGGCCTCGATGGTTCAGTGTGTGAACCATCCGATCTAGACTTCTCACGAGGTTTGAGGAAGGGGAAACCTAGGAAGTGTAATGGATCGAGGGTTGAATCGACTTCAACATGCCATCTGTTTTTATTCGATCTACATCTTGATTAATGGAAGGTCTTGGTTGATGGTATAGTCCATGAGTGAAATACCACCTCATTCCATTTAATCACTCTTTTGCAATATGGGATGCTGATTTGTTTCAATTAGAGTAGTTCATTGGTTGAACTTTGAACTCTAGATTTAGAGTATTTAAAACTCAAAATGAATTCGAAAATTAGCAATAGTTTTAGAACGGAAGGAAATCATAACCATAAAATAAATGTAATTTTAAACTTCAAAAGATTTATATCGAGAGAGATAAACTTAGATTGGGAAAGGTGTTGAAATAAGCGGCGTGACATAGGCTAGTCTCTACAATACTCATGATTGAGTAGTGAAGGCATCACGCCATTTAGAGTTCGATTAAATTATTATTTTAAGAATTGGTTAAGTTACAAAGAAGAGAACCATATCAAAAGGAAAAAGGAGAGGAAGATGATAGAATTTGAAACAAATTATCACAGGATAAAATAAACTAAGTATAAACCTCCATGAAATTATCTTCTGACATCAACAAAAATAGGACTTACAACCCTTTCAAGCATCATAAAGTTCATTTGTGATGAAAGAATATAAACCTCAAGATTATCGACATTATTAGAAAATAGGACTTATCACTATCAAGCATCACACAGAAGATATTCATGAAGATGAGATAAAATGGAAGAAAGAATAAGATCTTGGTTTATCCAAAGCATGGTGAAATGTAACAAAATCTCTAACATCCTTCCCTCCCAGGGTTTACCATCATTTCGATGCAGGACTTAAACCAAGATATATAAAACACTTATTTAAAACTTAAAAAAATTTACACGATGATGGCGGGAAAGAAGAGTACAAGAGGAGAATAGAATGGAAGAAGAAAAGGAAAATTCGAGAACACATAATACAGAATGAGCCTCCTTATATGTGGATGCCGGGAGAGACTTTGCTTAGAAAAGGTACAATTAAAACAAAGAAACTTAGATGTTAGCCGATATAATTATTAAATAAAAAATACTTTGCTTGATAAACAAAGGTACATAATATTAGATGGCTTGAGTGCAATTCTTTGGTGGGACCCACTTTATGTAAAGTGTTATGGTGAAGATATCCTACTTTTGGAAAGTAGCAATTATTATGATGATTTAAGTTTCTCATGGAATCCACATCGGCGTCAGAAGCTAATCTTAATAAATAATTTTTAAGATATATCTAGTTTATTCCAGATGGATTCTAGAAAATTAAAAAATAATAAGTTACGATGTGATTAAAGGGCGGAAGAACTAAGGAGAGTACAAGAGGAGAGCAGAAGAGAAGAAGAGAAGGGAAAAAACTTGAGCACACATAATACAGATAGAGCCTCCTATATAGGGTGAAGATTAGAGACCTTAGAAACAAATTATTAAATAAGAGAAACATTGTAGAAGCTACAACAATTAATTAAATTGAAACTTTGCTGTTAAGCAAAGCTACTATTATTAAATAAAAAAGATACTTTGCTTAGAGGTTAAGCAAAGGTACAAAATATTATAAGATGGCTAATTTTGGAAAGTAGCAATTATTTCATTTGGTGGGACCCACTTTATGTAAAGTAGGTTCCTTTTTGTGAAAATAAGATACTTTTTTGAAAATTATTTCGGTGGTTGCTTTATGAATTTAAGTTTCTCAGATTCCATTTTCAGAAGACTATCGTGAATATAGATAGGTGATTAAACACCTTGGCGAGTTGATTTTAGTAGTTTTGAGGCGTTCCTTATGTTGAATCTCATCTCAAGGATAATGTCTTTTGATGCTTTGTAGTACTTCATCTGATAGCTCAAAATTAATAGTTTTTTGAGGATCGTTAATTTAGAATAATTTACTTTAATTTGCTTGCTATCCTCAATGTTGATTGAATTCCACCATTTTAGTAAAATTGTCTTTGAAGGACCGATTGAAGGGGTCCTTTCCAAGTATTTCGACTCCAAATCCATGGATTTGGCGTCATGAAGAAATGAGCAATTTTTGTCCTTGAATCATTTTTTGGGATTAATAGCCTCATTTTATAGTCATTGAAGACCTCTTTGATTGGATGCGGAATAATATTTAATTCTTCAAAATAGTTCCACCATCGAAGAACCATCTTTGGAAGTTCTTTGTTGATGATATCCTTGTTCATTATGAACATCCATGAATCTTATTTTATCATTGAGAAGGAAGAAGGCCTTCATCATTGCTTTACATAGCACTAATAATTTATGCCAATTTTGTACTGTAAATTAGTGGAGGATAAGAATACATTTTTCTCTTGGAATGGAGTTAGACCCCATTCACTTTGATGAAAGATTTTTTATATAACGCATTTGCTATAAAAAAATTGTATAGTTCGTCTGATCACGAACATGATTAATCTCTATACACTTTAATTGTATTAAGATTTTTTCATAATTTTCTCTTGAGAGATTAGATTCAAATGGGAAAGGATTGTTTCCAAATATCTTTCAAATAAGGCTGATTATTTATTGAATAATCGAGGATTAATTTCAATAATATTTTTGTTTTATTTCTTTAGAGAAATAAGCAGGTTCTTATCTGTGACATCTTTAGGGATGGTGTTGCTTTTTTAGAGGTTCACCCTTTTCAATATAAGAGGAAGTACCATAAAGATAAGTTTTACAAATTGATCATCCTTGTTGTTGAATTGAGGATCTTTGCCATTAGAATCGGTGACCTCAAAGAATGGTTAAGTGGTCATTCTTCCATGCGGGGTGATCCACCCTTGATGTCCACGAATTCAATTGAAAAATCGAGGAAGAGAATTTTCATTACCTTTAATGAATTCGATGTTGAAATCAAAGACAGAGAGCTGCGATTGCCATGATGCAAAATTTGTTTTGAAACTAAATTTTTGACATCTTGTTCAATGATGTATTTGGCGAGAGTCAATATGAAGGAAAAAATGCTGATTAAGTAAATCATCTTAAAATTTTGAGATGCACTTAATCATAGAAAGTATTTCTTTTTTGATAATGGAATACTTTTGCTAAGTAGGATTCCATTTACCAGAAACAAAGCGAACTAATTCTTCTTTAGAATTCTTTTCTTTAAGATACCTCCATAGCCTTATCAAGGCATGTTTCAACAATTTTGAAACTAGTAGGGTCCGATTAAGATATGAAGGTTTTGAACCCTTTCTTTAATTTTATTGCCATGATTATCGGATGGGGATTCTTTTTTTCTGTCAAAGAAGTGCATCTTTGGCAAGATTTTGATAGAAAATTTAATTGAGCTCTAAGAACAGCTGGTTTTATCTAAAATGATATTAGGAAATTTGTTTAGCAAATTTAATACTTATTAATTGGTATAATAGAAGCATTGGATATATTATGACCTAAAATCTTATTTTTTGAAATAATTTGATTTTTTGGCTCGAAATAACTAATACATTTTTAAAATTAACCATTTAAATATTTTTAGATGGTTGAAGTGTTCATCAATATTGTTTGAGAATACCATAATATCATCAATATAGACTAAAATATATTTAAAATAATCTTTAAATATATCATTCATGATATCTTTGAAATTGAAGGTGCATTTTTTTAAACCAAAGGGCATTACGTTCCATTAAATGTCCAAAGAACGTAAATGCTATTTTATAGCGATCCAATTCTTTTATCTCTGATCTTATCTTGATTTTAAATCAAATTTGGAAAATATTTTTGCATTATGCAATCTATTTAATAAATTCCCTTTTTATTAGAATTATATCGATCCATTTTAAAACTTTGTTTAGCGGCTTGTAATTAATTATAAGTCACGGTCTTCCTCTTTCCTTTTCTGCCGAATTCATAACATAGAATGCGTGCGACTCAAGTAGGATTGCCAATTATTCTTTCTTTAATAAATCGACAATCTCTTCTTTACAGCAAGGTAGTGCTTGTTCATTTGACAATGAGCTTTAGTAGAATGTCCCATTCATTGAAATTATCAATGTAGATCTACATGAGTCTTTCTTTCCCAGAAAGCAATTGGGTTGTCACCAACTTCTTTTGGAATTTTGGTGGCAATTTTGAATTTTTTTCTTTGAATTTTGGGAAGAAATTTGTTATTTAAAGTTAAACTAGTAATTCTTGTAAATAATTTATATGCATAGACTTATTAAACCTATTCATTTCATTTATGATAATTTCTTTAGGATTGGTGATAAAGCGAATGTGATTTCTTTATCCCAAAGAAAACAGATTCAGTATCATCAATTCTAGTGATAGGCATTATTTTAAGAAGAAAAGGAGTTCCTAAAATAACATGTGTCAAATTTTTGACTAAAATAAAAGGTATTTGAATACAAATATCATCTTGACACATAGCCATAGATGATATTTATACTTAATTTGTAAAGACTCACCGTGGTATTTAACTTAGTTTTTTTAAAATATTTAGAAGGAATTATTCCTTCTTGTATACAATTTAATTCCGCTCCACTATCAACTAGAGCCATTACATTTGGTAAAATAAATTCTTTATTTATAATTAATTTGATGGAAATATACCATTTTTGGTATATTGCCTTTAAATATTCTTGATTAGAATAAACTATATTTTCAAATGAATTTGCATCTTGATTAATTTCAAGATCCATTAGATGACCATTCATTTGCAATTGCTTTCGACTTTAATTTCTTTGAACTTCTAATTTAGTTTCTTTAATTCAATTTTTTTAGCTAGAAGCTAAATTAGAAGATGATGAACTTTTCATTTTTTTCTTAAATACTAAGGAGTATATAGAGGCTTGTAATTAAATTTTCTAGTTTATCTTTCTTCTTATCATTAAGAAGATCAATAATTTTATCACAGTTGAATCATCTTCAACTTGTGCTAAAGTTTAATTAATCCTTTTGCTCATGGGTGAGCATATCTGGTGTCATATTTATTATATTTTATAATAATATATCTTGGCAGACAAGCAGTTAGATTTATCAGTATCGTGAATCGATGATGAAGATGAAATATGTTCTTCTTCTTCTTCTTATTCTCTTTTAGAATCAGAGGATGTAATCAAAATTTTCATCAGGGTTTGTTTTAACCCTTCGTCAATCTAAAGTTCATTTAACTTCTTCTTGACGGTCCATTTGTTCGTGTAATGACACATGCCCATTTGTAATATTTTATTTCTCTTGTCTCTTTGGTTTTAGAACCGAGGAGAGTGATTTTTGTTGAATTTGTCACATTTTTATGATTTTTTTTTTCATTTAGGAAAAATAGTATTTCGTGTTTTCCCTTGTGTTTAGAAGATAAAGGGCACACGAGGATTCAGTTGAATTGCTCGAATTTTGCCAAGCTATTTGTGCTCAGGTAGACGTTCTCTTTTCATTTGATCTTTTAATTTAAATCAGAGCAGATTGCTAGACCAATTTTAATATATGCAGAAATAAAGTTTCCAGATGTTAGGGTTTCATATGGGATGGTTCCATCATTTAGGAAAAGAGAAACCTTAACCTTTTTAGCAAATAGATTGGGAAGGCCTTCAATGAATTTTTTTAGTGAAGGCTATGCATCATAAAGTGTCATGGCGTCTAGAAATATATCCTTGTACCATCAAAATGGGTTAAGGATGGACATCTTAATTTTGGAGTAAGGAGTTTTTCTCCTTGATCTCCAATGGATCAGAAATGATCTATAATTATTTGAAGAAGATTATGAATTTTCATTAGGTTTTTGCTGTTCTTTTGGAAGATCCTTAGTACTTAAATCAATTTTGCTAAGAGGTCTTCCTTTGAGGAATAGTGAAAATATCCCACCATCCTTTGAGTTCTAGAATCACGAAATGATGGCTCGCGATATATATGGTTTTGCTTGATGTGATTGAACATAGCAAACATAAGCATTAATGAAGGGTATGAATGATTTGATGTTGAGAAAATCAATATTCCATTCATATAAAGAATCTCCATCATAGAATTTCTATGAAATGAGTATCTTCCTCAAATAATAAATCGGAGGAGTGTGTTTTTATAATAATGTTTTCAAATTTTTCTTTGGATAAGAAAGTTTTGGATATCAAGAGGAGGATGAGGATCTTGTAATTCTTGAAAAGGTTTTGAACTTTTTTATTACTTGATTGATCGATGTCATTTGTTGAGGATTCATTTGAATCTTCATTGATTGACATATCTTCAAGAGCTCTACATTCTTTTCACTTAAATTTAGAATCAAATTCTGAATGTCTTGAAGAGGGTCTAAGTTAGAGGTTTAGGAGGTGGTTGGATAAAGGTTTTACAAATGGGTTTATACAAGTAGAAGCTTTTCTTTGCTAATTTTGGGGCTAGAAACCTTTTGTTTTATTGATTTTAGACTCTTAGCTAAAAGATGATCAATGATTATTTGAAATATACTATTACTATAATTAAGTTGTTTAATTATAATAAATTCTTTAGAATTTGTGGATCGAACTTATTTTTTTGAAGTTAATTCTAAAGTTTATCATCCACCATTTTTACCGATGGAGGATAAGATGCTTCAATTATTTTTCTTGCTATGTTTGCCATTTTTTAGTTAAAATAGCAACTTGGCAGATTGAGCATAGTAATTGACCATGCTACGAAAGGAATAGTTGCTTTGGCTTGACTATTTCTTTCTCTCATTTTTTTTGAAATATAAATCATTTATTTCAAGACGTTGGCCTTGAGAAGTAAAACTCCTATACCAAGTATTAAAATTATCATACTTTGGTTGGAAGTATTCCTTCATAACAACCTCTCTAGTCTTAGAACCTATTGTGTAGCTCATTAAGACTAAAGTTCATTTCAGATTGAGTGGGAGATTGATTTTCTCTCACTCGATGATAGATATGATTTTTATTTAGGTGAAGGGCCTCGACCGATGGTTCAGAAGTGTGTGAACCATCCGATCTAGACTTCTCTAAGATTTCAGAAGGGATAGAAACCCTAGGAAGTGTAATGGATCGAAAAGGGGTTCAATCGAACTTCAACATCGCCATCAGCTGTAGTTCCAAATTGATAAATGATAGTTTTATCAATTTTGGGGAGAGACCATCTATTTAGGTCTTCTTCTTTCAAGGGGAACTCTGTCATGTCAGAGTTCTTGATTAAATTATTATTTCTCCTAATCGTTAGATTAGAAGTTACTTCAAAAGAAGTAGAAGCCGTATTACCAAAAATGTGGAAAAAGGGAGAGAGGAAGATGATGTAGGGAGAATTTGAAACAAATCACCACATAAGGATAAAACAAACTAAGTATAAACCTCCATTAGAGAATTATCTTCCTAGACAGTCAACAAAAATAGGACTTACAACCCTTTCAAGCCTCACGCAATAGGGATTTACGGCCATTTGCGATGAAGACGAGAATATAAACCTCTACCAGAGAATTATCCCAAACAGTCAACAATAAATAGGACTTGTCACCCTATCAAGCATCACGCACCAGGGATGGCCATTTGACAAAGACGGGATAAAGCCATGGAAGGAATGAACAAAGTGCTGGTTTATCCAAAGCATGGTAAAATATAACCAAAAATCTCTAACATCCTTCCCCTCCCCAGGGATTTACCCCATCATGGCACTTGACTTACACCGGATATATAAAAAATCTTGCTCATTTCTTCATTTGGCCAAATCCCATGGATTTGGAGCTGGAACGTTATACTTGGAAAGGACACCTTCAATCAGCTGGTCCTTCAAAGATAATTTTTACTAAAATGGTGGAATTCAATCAACATTGAGGATAAGCTCAAGCAAATTAAAGCCATTATTAAAGCTTATTCTGAATTAACGATCCCTCAAAAAACTATTTTGAGCTATCGATAGGTAACAAAGCATCAAAGGCGTTATCCTCATGAGACCGAGATTCAACATAGGAACGCTCTCAAAAAATCTACAAAAAAATCAACTCGCCAAGGTGTTTAATAACTCTATCTATATCTGTGATGCGGAGTCTTCGATGGCAACGCGTGGAATCCAGGAGAAACTTAAATTCATAATCTACCAAAAGAAATAATTTCTACTTTCCAAAAGTGCGCATCTTCACCAAAGAAGGAACCTACTTTACATAAAGTGGGTCCCACCAAAAGAAATAATTGCTACTTTATATTTTTACCAAATTGATAAATGATAGTTTTATCAATTTTGGGTAGAGACCATCTATTTAGGTCTTCTTCCTTCAAGGGAAACTCTGTCATTTTAGAGTTCTTGATTAAATTATTATTTCTCCTAATCGTTAGATTAGAAGTTACTTCAAAAGAAGTAGAAGCCATATTACCAAAAATGGGAAAAAAGGGAGAGAGGAAGATGATGCAGGGAGAATTTGAAACAAATCACCACATAAGGATAAAACAAACTAAGTATAAACCTCCATTAGAGAATTATCTTCCCAGACAGTCAACAAAAATAGGACTTACAACCCTTTCAAGCCTCACGCAATAGGGATTTATGGCCATTTGCAACGAAGATGGGAATATAAATCTCTACTAGAGAAGTATCCCAGACAGTCAACAATAAACATGACTTATCACCCTATCAAGAATCACACAATAGGGATGGCCATTTGTGACGAAGATGGGATAAAGCCATGGGAGGAATGAACAAAGTACTGGTTTATCCAAAGCATGGTGAAATACAACAAAAAATCTCTAACATCCTTCCCTAGAGGTGGAGGCACAGGAGAGACTTTGCTTAGAAGCAAAGGTACAGATAGTCAACAAAAATAGGACTTACAACCCTTTCAAGCCTCACGTAATAGGGATTTATAGCCATTTGTGATGAAGATGGGAATAAAAACCTCTACCAAAGAATTATCCCAGATAGACAACAATAAATAATACTTATCACCCTATCAAGCATCACGCAATAGGGATGGCCATTTGTGATAAGATTTCTCTTCGTCTTTACGATGTAACCATCCCATATAAAACCCTTACAAATGCAAATCTTATTTCTGGATGTATTGAAACTGGTTTAGCAATTTGCTCTGATCTTAAATTAAAAGATCAATTGAAAAGAGAAAGTTTACTTGAGCAAACAAATGATCGTGAGCAATTCAACTGTGATCCAATGCCCTTATCTTATAAACACAAGGGCAAAACATGAAAAACTATTTTTCCAAAATGTGAAAAATCATGCCATAAAAATGTGACAAATTCATGCACAACATAGCACTCTGCCTCCTTTAAAACCAAAGAGACAAGAGAAATAAAATGTTATAAATATGGCCGTATAGGTCATTACGTGAACAAATGCACCATCAAGAAGAAGTTAAATGAACTTCAAATTTACAAAGGGTTAAAACAAACCCTGATGAAAATTCTACTTACATCCTCTGATTCTCAAAGAGAATCAAAAGAAGAAGAAGAACATATTTCATCTTCATCCTCATCGACGATAAATCGATAAATCTAACTGTTACAACTCACAATGATATTATTATAAAATATAATAAATATGCAGTATATGTCACCCATGAGCAAAAGGACTACTAATTAAACTTTAACACAAGTTGAAGATGATTCAACTCGTGATAAAAGGGATTTATTAAATAGATTGCTTAATGCAAAAATAATTTCCAAATTTGATTTAAAAATTAATCATGATCGTGATCAGATGAACCATACAATTTTGTATAGCAAATGTCTTATACAAAAGATCTTTCATCAAAGCAAATGGGGTCTAACTCCATTCCAAGAGAAAAATGTATTCTTATCCTCCACTAATTTATAGTACAAAATTGGCATAAATTATTGGTGCTATGTGCAAGCTATGATGAAGGCCTTCTTCCTTCTCAATGATAAACGAAGGCATTCATGGATGTTCATAATGAACAAAGATATTATCAACAAAGAACTTCCAGCATGGTTCTTCAGATGGTGGAATTCAATCAACATTCAGGATAAGCTCAAGCAAATTAAAGCCATTATTCTGAATTAACGATCCCTCAAAAATTATGGATTTTGAGCTATCGCGACGAGTACTATAAAGCATCAAAAGGCGTTATCCTCATGAGACCGAGATTCAAAGATAAGGAACGCCTCTCAAAAATCTAAAAATCAACTCGCCAAGGTGTTTAATCACCCCATCTATATATATTCTCTTGAGATCATGGAATCCACGAGAAACTTAAATTCATAAAACTAAAGAAATAATTGCTATTTCCCAAAAGTACTTATCTTCACCAAAGGAACCTACTTTACATAAAGTGGGTCCCACCAAAAAAAGTAGTCATCTTATATTATGTACCTCATAGCCTCTAAGCAAAGTATCTTTTATTTAATAATAGTAGCTAACAAAAGTTTCTATTTAATATTATGCCATTGCTTAACTACTAAGCAACGCTTTTTAATTGTACCTTTGTTTAAGCAAAGTCTCTCCTCCTCATATAAGAAGGCTGTCTGTATTATGTGTGCTCGCTCCTTTTCCTTCTCTTCTCTTCTATTCTCCTCTTGTACTCTCCTTAGTTCTTCGCCTTCACATCAGTTATTTTAAGTTTTAATAAATAAGTGTTTTATATATCCTGGTTTAAGTTTGGTATCAAAGCCATGATGGGGTAAATCCCTGGGGAGGGGAAGGATGTTAGAGATTTTTTATTACATATCACCATGCTATGGAGGAACCAGTACTTTATTCATTCCTCCCATGGCTTTATCCCATCTTCGTTGCAAATGGTCATCCCTATTGCGTGATGCTTGATAGGGTGATAAGTCTTATTTTTATTGATTTTTTGGGATAATTCTCTGGTAGAGGTTTATATTCCGTCTTCATCGCAAATGGCCATAAATCCCTATTGCGTGAGGCTTGAAAGGGTTATAAGTCCTATTTTTGTTGACTGTCTAGGAAGATAATTCTCTAATGGAGGTTTATACTTAATTTGTCTTATCCTTATGTGGTGATTTGTTTCAAATTCTCCCTACATCATCTTCCTCTCCCTTTTTCCCCTTTTGGTTATATGGTTTCTACTTCTTCTAAAGTAACTTCTAATCTAATGATTAGGAGAAATAATAATTTAATCAAGAACTCTGAAATGATAGTTTCCTTGAATGAAGAAGACCTTTCCCAATCTGAGTTTATCTCTTTCTGATATAAATATTTTTGAAGCTTTAAAATTACATTTACAGCTTTATGGTTATGATTTTCTCCCAGGTTCTAAAATTATTGCTTTAATTTTCAGAATTCATTTTCGAGTTTTAAATACTTTAAATCCTAGAGTTTGAAAAGCTGTTCAACCAGCCAAACGAACTACTCTGATTGAAACAAATCTGTTAGCATCCCATATTGTTACTAACAGAGTGATTAAATGGAATGAGGTGGTATTTCCTGACTCATGGACTATACCATTTGCGATCACACCAAGACCTTCCATTAATCAAGATGTAGATCAGATAATTCAAACAATTGATGGTGATGTTGAAGTCAGATTCAACCCTCATCAATCCATCACACTTCCTAGGGTTTCTATCTCTTATGAAACCTCAAAGAAGTCTAGATCGGATGGTTCACACACTCCTGAACTATCGGCCGAGGCCCTTTGCTTAAATAAAAATCATATCTATCATCCAGGGAGAGAAAATTAATCTCCCACTCCATCTGAAATGAACTTTAGTCTTAATGAGCTACACAATAAGTTCTAAGACTAGAGAGGTTGTTCTGAAGGAATACTTCCAACCAAAGAATGATAACTTTCGTATTTAGAAAGTTTTACCAACGTCTCAAATAAATGATTTATATTTTGAGAAAATGAGAGAAATAGTCAAGCCAAAGTAACTATTCCTTTCGTATTTTTCATTATGCTCAATCGTTTACTATTTTAACTACCAAAAATGGCAAATAGAGCAAGGAAAAATAATTGAAGCATCTTATCCTCCATGCTTGTAAAATGGTGGATGAAAAACCTTTAGAATTAGCAGCCTTTGGAAAAATAAGTTCTGATCCACAAATTCTAAAGAAATTTATTACTCTAATTAAACAACTTAATTATAGTAATAGTATACTTCAAATAATCACTGATCATCTTTTTAGCCTAGAGTCTAAAATCGATCAGATGCTTAAACTAAGGATTTTAGTCAACTAAACTAGCAAAGCTTTAGAGAAAGCTTCTACTAGTATAAACCCATTTGTGAAACCTTTATCCAACCACCTCCTAAACTGTCTCTTAAATTTGGACCCTCTTCAAGACATTCTAATTTGATTCTAAATTTAAGCAAAAGTAGGAGCTCTTGAAGATATCAATCGATGAAGAAGATTCAAATGAATCCTCTACCAACCGATCCGATAAAACCAAGCAATATTGAAAAGTTCAAAATCATTTTCAAGAATTACAAGATCCTCATCCTCCTTTGATATCCAAAACTTTCTTATCCAAAGAAAAATTTGGAAAATATTATTATAAAAAACCCACCTCCGATTTATTATTTGAGGAAGATACTCATTTCGTAGGAAATTCCTATGATGGAGATTCTTTATATGAATGGAATATTGATGGACTTTCTAAACATCAAATCATTCATACCCTTCTTATGGTTGCTGCTATTCAATCTAGACATCAAGCAAAACCTCATATTGTCATTTCGTGATTCTCGGAACTCAAAGGATGGTGGGATAATTTTTTCACTGTTCCTCAAAGGGAAGACCTCCTTAGTAAAATTGACTTAAGTAGTAAGGATCTTCCAAAACAACAGCTAAAACCTAATGAAAATTTAGTCTATAATCTTCTCTAAATAATTATAGATCATTTTGTTGGATCCATTAGAGATCAAGGAGAAAAAACTCACTCCTTACTCCAAAAATTAAGATGTCCATCCTTAACCTATTTTTGATGGTACAAGGGTATATTTCTAGCACGCGACATGACACTTTATGATGCTGATAGCCTTCACTGGAAGCAAAAATTCATTGAAGGCCTTCCCAATCTATTTGCTAAAAGGTTGGGTTTTCTTTCTATGATGGAACCATCCCATATGAAACCTAACATATGGAAACCTTATTTTTGCATGTATTAAAACTAGTTTAGCAATCTGCTCTGATCTTAAATTAAAAGATTAAATGAAAAGAGAATGTCTACTTGAGCACAAACAACTTGGCAAATTCTATGAGCAATTCAACTGTGATCCTCAGGTACGTCCTTTATCTTATAAACACAAAGGAAAAGAAAACTATTTTTCTAAATGAAAATCATGAAAATTCATACAACACAAGCACTCTGCCCTCCTGATTTAAAACCAAAGAGACAAGAGAAATAAAATGTTACAAATGTACAGTGTCATTACAAACAAATGCCGGCCAAGAAGAAGTTAAATGAACTGATTGATAAGGGTTAAATTAACGATGAAAATTATTCTTACATCCTCTCGATCAATAGAATCAAAGATGAAGAAGAACATATTTCATCTTCATCCTCATCGATTCGATAACTGATAAATCTAATTGCACCTGTCAGATAGATTATTATAAAAATATAATAAATAAGAAACACTCACAAGCAAAAGAACCAATTAATTAAACTTTTAGCACAAGTTGAAGATGATTCAACGGATAAAATTATCGATCTTCTTAATGATAAGAAGAAAGATAAATTAGAAAATTTTAATTCCCTCTCCTTATCTAAGTATTTAGAAAAAAATTTGAGGCAAGTTCATTCTAATTCTACCTTTAGAGCTAAAACAATTAAAGAAACTAAAATTAGAAGTTTAGCAAATTAGGAAGAGCAAATGAATGGTCGCCTAATAGATCTTGAAATCAAGACGCCAATTCATTTGAAAATATAGAAGTTGATTCTAATCAAGAACCAGATTTCTTACAAAATATGCAAAAGGCAATATACCAGAAATGGTATATTTCCATTAAATTAATTATAATTAAAGAATTTATTTTACCAAATCTAAGTGCTCTAGTGGGGGATAAGAATACATTTTTCTATTGGAATGGAGTTAGATCCCATCCACTTTGATGAAAGATCTTTTGTATAATGCATTTTTATAAAAAATATTTGGTCGAACATGATTAATCTCATTACACTTTAATTGTATTAAGATTTTTCTTAATTTTCTCTTGAGAGATTAGATTCAAATGGGAAAGGATTTCCCAAATATCAAATAAGTCATTTTTTATTGAATAATCGAGGGATTAATTTCAATAATATTCTATTTTATTTCTTTAGAGAAATATCGTTCATGTGAATGACATCTTTTAGGGATGTGTTTTTTAGAGGTTCACCATTTTCAATCGAAGTTGAAGAGGAAGTACCATAAAGATAAGTTTGCAAATTGATCATACCAATTGAATTGATATCTTTGCCATTGAGTAGGACCTCCATGAAAAGAAAGACATCCTTTAGAGTAGTCATTCTTCCATCCAACCACCGATCGCCCCAAGAATTCATCGAAAATCGGAAGAGAATTTTCATTACCTTTAATGACTTTGATGTCGAAATCAAGACAGAGAGTCGATTATGATGCAAAATTTATTTTGAAACTAAATTTTGACATCTTGTTCAATGATGTATTTGATGAGAACAATAAGGAAAAATGTGATTAAGTAAATCATCTTGTAATTTTGAGATGCACTTAATCAAATGCATTTTTTTTGATAATGAATACTCGAGTAGGATTCCATTTACGAAACAAAGTGAACTAATATTTCTTTAGAATTCTTTGCTACTTAGGATACCTCCATAAATAGGCATCTGCTTCAACAATTTTAACTTGTAGGGTCCACAAGATTAAGACAGGAAGGTTTTGAACCCTTTCTTTAATTTTAGCCGCCATGGTATGAGTAATGGTGGGGAATCTTTTAATCTGTCAAAGAGTGGGACTGCATCTTTGGCAAAATTTTGATAGAAATCCACATAATTGAGAGCTCTAAGAACGTAGAATTAGTTTTATCTAAAATGATATCAGAAAATTTATTAGCAAATTTAATACTTCAATTAATTGGTATAATAGAAGCATTGGATATATTATGGCCTAAAAATTTTATTTCAGTTTGAAATAATTTGAATTTTGGCTCTGAAATAACTAATCCATTTTTTAAAATTAACCATTTAAATATTTTTAGATGGTTGAAGTGTTTGTTAATATTGTTTGAGAACACCAAAACATCATCAATATAGACTAAAATATATTTAAAATAATCTTTAAATATATTATTCATGATATGCTGAAATTCAGAAGGTGTATTTTTTAAACCAAAGGGCATTATGTTCCATTCGTAATGTCCAAAAAGCACCATAAATGCTATTTTATAGCGATCTGATTCTTTTATCTAGATCTGCCAATATCCTAATTTTAAATCAAATTTGGAAAATATTTTTACATTATGCAATCTATTTAATAAATACCTTTATTAGAATTGGATATCCGATCCATTTTAAAACTTTATTTAGCCTTGTAATTAATTACAAGTGTCTCCTTCCTTTTCATTCATAACATAGAATGCGGTATAGCTCCAAGAAGAGTAGGATTGCTGAATTATTCCTTTCTTAATAAATCAGTAATCTCTTCTTTACATAAAGCAAGGTAGTGCTCATTCATCTGACAAGGATGAGCCTTAGTGGGAATATCTCGTTCATTGAAATTATCAATGTATGGGAGATCCACTACATGACTCTTTCTTTCTTGTTGTGTTGTCCCTTTTCCTTTGGAATTCTGGAAATTTTGAATTTTGCTTTTAATTTTGGGAAGAAATTTGTTGTTTTATAGTTAAACTAGCAATTTCTTCTTGTAAATAATTTATATGCATGACTATTATTAAGCCTATTCATTTCATTTATGATAATTTCTTTAGATAAAATGGAATGTGATTTCTTTATCCCAAAGAAAACATCAATTCCAGATCATTCTAGATAGGCATTATTTTAAGAAGAAAAGGAGTTAAAATAATGTGTTAAATTTTGACTAAAATAAAAGGCATTTGAATACAAATATCATCTTGACAATGAGATGATAATTTATACTTAATTTAAAGATTCACCGTCCTTTAATGGCTTATTTTTTAAAAATATTTAGAAGGAATTATTCCTTCTTGTATACAATTTAAATGCCATTAACTAGAGCAGTTAAATTTGGTAAAATAAATTCTTTGTTTATAATTAATTTAATGGAAAAATATCTTTTCTAGTATATTGCCTTTTGCATATTTTATAAGAAACTTGGTTCTTGATTAGAATCAACATCTATATTTTCAAATGAATTGGGCATCTTCTGATTAATTTCAAGATCCATTAGACGACTATTCATTTGCACTTGCTCAGCTTTAATTTGCTAAACTTTTAATTTTAGTTTCTTTAATTCAATTTTTAGCTCTGCTAATAAAGCTGAATTAGATGATGATGAACTTGCCTCATATTTTTTCTTAAATACTTCTGATAAGGAGTATATAGGAGGCTTGTAATTAAATTTTTCTAATTTATCTTTCTTCTTATCATTAAGAAGATCGATAATTTTATCACAAGTTGAATCATCTTCAACTTGTGCTAAAAGTTTAATTAATTGGTCTTTTTGCTCGTGGGTGAGCGTATACAGACCTATCATATTTATTATATTTTTATAATAATCTATCTATTGACAAGACTTGCAATAGTTAGATTTATCAAATTTATCAGAATTTGATGATGATGAAGATGAAAGATGTTCTTCATATTCTGATTCTATTTCAGAATCAGAGGATGTAAGTAGAATTTTCATCAGGGTTTGTTTTAACCCTTCGTCAATCTGAAGTTCATTTAACTTCTTCTTGATGGTGCATTTGTTCGTAATGACCAGACGCCACATTTGTAAAATTTTATTTCTCTTGGTTTTAGAACCGAGGGACTAGAGTTGTGGTGAATTTATCATGTTTTTTTATGACATGATTTTTCACATTTAGGAAAAATAGTCTTTCATGTTTTTCCCTACTTTTAGAAAATAAAGGATGTACCTGAGGATCACAGTTGAATTGTTCACAGAATTCCAAGCTATCTTCGCTCAAGTAGACGTTCTCTTTTCATTTGATCTTTTAATTTAAGATCAGAGCATATAGCTAATCCAATTTTAATACATGCAGAAATAAGGTTTTCATATGTTAGGGTTTCATATGGGATGGTTCCATAGGAAGAGAAACCTTAACCTTTTCAAGAAATAGATCGGGAAGGCCTTCAATGAATTTTTGCTTCCAGTGAAGGCTATTGGCATCATAAAGTGTCATGATGCTAGAAATATATCCTTGTACCATCGAAAATGGGTTAAGGATGGACATCTTAATTTTTGGAGTAAGGAGCTAGTTTTTTCTCCTTGATCTCCAATGGATCCAGCAAAATGATCTATAATTATTTGGAGAAGATTATAGACTGAATTTTCATTAGTTTTTTGCTATTATTTTGGAAGATCCTTAGTACTTAAGTCAATATCGCTAAGGAGGTCTTCCCTTTGAGGAACAGTGAAAAAATTATCCCACCATCCTTTCAGAGTTCCAGAGCATCCTGAAATGATGGCTCAAGCGACAATATGTGGTTTTGCTTGATGTCTAGATTGAACAGTAGTATCAAACATAAGAATTCAATGAAGGGTATGAATGATTTGATGTTCAGAAAGTCCATCAATTTTCCATTCATATAAAGAATCTCTATCATAGGAATTTCCTAAGCAACGATATAATTAGTAAATAGAAACTTTGCTGTTAAGCAAAGCTACTATTATTAAATAAAAAAAAGATACTTTGCTTAGCGGCTGAGCAAAGGTACAAAATATTATAAGATGGCTACTTTTGGAAAGTAGCAATTATTTCATTTGGTGGGACCCATTTTATGTAAAGTAGGTTTTCTGGTGAAGATAAGCGGCTACTTTTGGAAAGTAGCAATTATTTCTTCGGGTCTGCTTTATAAATTTAAGTTTCTCCAAGGATTCCATCGACACCATAAGACCACTATCGCAGATATGGATAGGATTAAACACCTTGGAGTTGATTTTAATAGATTTTTTGTGACGCCTTATGTTGAATCTTGGTCTCATGAGGATAACATCTTTGATGCTTTGTAGTACCTCATCTACCGAAATTCATAATTTTTGAGGGCTCATTAATTAAGCTTTAATAATGGCTTTAATTTGCTTGAGCTTATCCTCAATGTTGATTGAATTTCACCATTTTAGTAAAAATTGTCTTTGATGGACCAACTGATTGAAGGGGTCCTTTCCAAGTATAATATTCCAGCTCCAAATTCATGGGATTTGCCAGTCCATGAAGAAATGTGCAAGATTTTATCATTGAATTATTTTTTTGTTATTAATAGCCCTCATTTTGGGGGTAGCTTCCATCCAGTGATTGAAGACTTCTTTGATTGGATCTGGAAGAAAATTTAATTCTGCTCCAAAATAGTTGCACCATCTGAAGAACTATGCTGGAAGTTCTTTATTGATAATATCTTTGTTTATTATGAACATCCATGAATGCCTTTATTTGTCATTGAGAAGGAAGAAGGTCTTCATCATTTGCACATATACCAAAATAATTTATGCCAAATTTGTAATGTAAATTAGTGGAGGATAAGAATACATTTTTCTCTTGGAATGGAGACCCCATTCGCTTTGATGAAAGATCGTATAACGATTTGCTATACAAAATTGTATGGTTCATCTAATCATTAACTGATTAATCTCAATACACTTTAATTGTATTAAGATTTTTTCATAATTTTCTCTTGAGAGATTAGATTCAAATGGGAAAGGATTGTTTCCCAAATATCTTTCAAATAAGGCCCACGAATTATTTATTTAATAATCAAAGGGATTAATTTCAATAATATTTTGTTTTATCTCTTTAGAGAAATAAAGTTCTTATGACACATTTTTAGGGATGGTGTTGCTTTTTTAGAGGTTCACCCTTTCAACCATAGTTGAAGAGGAAGTACCATAAAGATAAGTTTGCAAATGATCATGACAATTATTGAATTGACCGATCTTTGCCAGAGAGGCCATGTGACTCCAAAGAAAGACACCTACAGAGTAGTCATTCTTCCATGTGATCCACCCCTAATCGCCCCCAAGAATTCTGAAAAGTGAAGAGAATTTTCATTACCTTTAATGAATTTGATGTCGAAATCGAAGACACAGAGCTGTGATTGCCATGATGCAAAAATTTGTTTTGAAACTAAAATTTTGACATCTTGTTCAATTATGTATTTGATTGAGGAACAGTCAATACGAAGGAGAAAATGTTGATTAAGTAAATCATCTTGAAATTTAGAAATGCACTTAATCACGGAAAGCATTTCTTTTTTGATAATGGAATACTTTTCGAGTAGATTCCATTTACCGTAAACAAAGTGAACTAATTCTTCTTTAGAATTCTTTCCTTTAGATACCTCCATACCTTATTACATCTGTTTCAACAATTTTGAAACTAGTAGGTCCGCAAGATTAAGACAGGGAAGGTTTTGAATTTTAGTGAACCGCCATAGTATGATTATCATCTATGGGGATTCTTTTTAATCACAAAGAGTAATGCATCTTTGGCAAGATTTTGATAAATCAACAAATATAATTGAGAGCTCCTAAGAACCGTAGCTATTTTATCTAAAATGATATTAAAAATTCATTTCAATTGAAATAATTTGATTTTTGGCTCAAATAACTAATTTATTTTTAAAATTAATCATTTAAATATTTTTAGATGGTTTTGTCAATATTGTTTGAGAACACCGTAACATCATCAATATAGACTAAAATATATTTAAAATAATCTTTAAATATATTATTCATGTTATGCAAATTGAAGGTCCATTTTTAAACCAAAGGGCATCATCCATTCATAATGTCCAAAGGGTAAAATGCTTATAATGATCCGATTCTTTTATCTGGATCTGCCAATATCCTAATTTTAAATCAAATTTGGAAAATATTTTTGCATCTATTTAATAAATCCCTTTTAGTAGAAATTATATCGATCCATTTTAAAACTTTTAATAATAATAGAGATGGTAGCAACTTTTTTCCTTTTTATCAAAATGTTTATAAAAAATGTATAAATTCAATGACAACAAGCATCTCTCCTTTAAAACCAAAGAGACAAGAGAATGTTACAAATGTGGTATGTGTCATTAGAACAAATGCACCATCAAGAAGAAGTTAAATGAACTTCAGATTGATGAAGGGTTCAAAAAAACCATGATAAAAATTCTTCTTACATCCTCTGATTCTGAAAGAGAATTAGAAGAAGAAGAAGAATATATTTCATCTTCATCGATTCTGACAAACTAATCTAATTTGTAAGTCTGAAGATAGATTATTATAAGAATATAATAAATATGAGATAAGTCACCCAGCAAAAGACCAATTAATTAAACTTTAGCAAGTTGAAGAAAATTCAACAATAAAATTATCAATCTTCTTAATGATAGAAAGATAAACTAGAAAATAAAATTACAAGCTCCTATATACCCTTATCAAGTATGAAAAATCTTGTGTAAAAGTTCATCATCTTCATTTCTTTAGCAGAGCTAAAAGACAATTAAAGAAACTAAAATTAGAAGTTCAGCAAATTAAAGTTGATGAGCAATGAATGGTCGAATGAATCTTGAAATTAATCGAAAATTCATTTGAAAATATTCGATTCTAATCAAGAACCGTTTTTACAAAATATGCAATAATAAATGGTATATTTCCATCAAAATTAATAAAGAATTTATTTTACCAAATTTAACTCTAGTGATAGTGGAGTAGATTTAAATTGTATACAAGAAGGAATAATTCTCAAAATATTTTAAAAAAAAAATTGTAAGGTTAAATGATGATTCTTTACAAATTATATAAATTATCATCTGGTCGTTGTCAAGATGATATTTGTATTCAAATGCTTTTATTTTAGTCAAAATTTGACACAACATATTATTTTGGGAACTCCTTTTCTTCTTAAAATAATCATCACTAGAATTGATGAAACTGAATTTTTTTGGGATAAAGAAATCACATCTGCTTTTATCACCAAACCTAAAGAAATTATCATAAATGAAATGAATAGGCTTTAATAAGTCTATGCATATATTATTTATAAGAAGAAATTGCTAGTTTAACTATTAAACAAACAAATTTCTTCCCCAAATTTAAAAGAAAATTAAAATTGCCACCAAGAATTCCAAAGGAAGGAAGTGACAACCATTTCGAAAGAAAGACTTTGTAGTGGATCTCCGCATATGATAATCAATGAACGACATTCCAGGCTCCCTTGATGAACGAGCACTACCTTACTTTACAAAAGAAGAGATTTTCATTTAAAAAAGAAAGGAATAACAATCCTATTAGCACTGATTATATTTTAAATTGAAAAAGGAAAGAGGGAGACTTAATTTTACATAAAATAAAGTTTTAAAATGGACAAGATATCCAATTCTAATTTATTAAAAGATATAATGCAAAATATTTTCCAAATTTGATTAAAATCAAGATATTGGCAGATCGTGATAAAATAGTTTATGAATAAGCCTTGTTTAAAATGCACCTTCTAAGATATCATTAATATATTTAAAGAATATAATTTAAAGTCATTATGATATTCTGTGTTCATAATATTTTTCATCAAAATTTAAATGGTTAATTTTAAAAATAGTTTTTAAAAATTCAAAAAAATAAGATTTTAATAATATATACTTATTATATAATAGAATTAAATTTCATATCATTTTATAAAACCATAAAAGTTCTTGAGTCTTTATAATCATCAAAGATGTAGCTCATTTGATTGAATCTCCACCATATTGATTCATACCAGCTAAAAATTAAAATATAAAAACTTCCTTTAATCTGAATACTAGTTTAAAATTGTTGATGTCTCTATAAATGGTTGAGGTATTCAAAAGAAAAGAATTTAAAAGAAGAATCTAAAAAAGATTCCATTATCAAAAAGAATGCTTTACGTGAAGTGTATCTCAAAAGATGATTTACTTATAAACATTTTCTTTTAAATTCCTCTTTCAGAACAAAATTTAGTTATATCATGGCAAAATTTTGTCTTTATTTTATTTTAATATGAATTCTTCTATTTTAATCTCATGAGATTCTATCATAAGAAGAATGACATTTAATTTTTCAAGAGGTTTTGCATGTCATTAATGTATGATCAAATTCAATACCATGATCTTTAATATATATTTTATGGTTCAACCATGAAATTCAAAAGCATTTCATAAAAGATGTCATGTTATTCAAAAAAATAAAAAATTGAATAATATTGAATATCTTAAATATTAATCTCAAGAAAATTTAAAAAAATATTAAAATTATTTGCAAAATTACAAAGATCTTCATAATTATTCTTATTCCACTATAAGAATAACTAGAAAGATGATAAATAAATTCTATTTCAATGAAATATATTTGTTAAAAATGGTTAGATAACATTTAACTAGATTTTCTGATCCAACAAATCTTTTTATCTTGTAAATAAAGATTTTGATGAGAAAAATATTTAATTTGCTAAAATATTCCACCAAAAATAAAGTTCTTTATCATATCTTGTTCATTAGAATATCACCAATGCTTCATTTCCATTGAGAAAGAAGAATATTTATAATATAGCAAGAAATTTATGCCACTTAAAATAAATTAGGAATAAGAATACATTTTTCTCGATGAGTTAATATTCTCTTTGATGAAAGATATTTTGCAAAATATTTGCTATATAAAATTGTGGATTTGATCATGAAACATTAATCTTAATACACTTAATTCTACAAGATTTTTTCATAATTTCTTTTGTGAGATTGATTCAAAAGAAAAAGGATTGTTTCAAATATCTTTCAAATGGAATTATTTATTGAAGAATCGAGGGATTAACTTTAATAATATCTATTTATTTAGAAAATAAATAAATGAACATCTTTAGGATGTGTTAGAGGGTTCACTTTTTTTCAACCTGAGTCAAGTGGAAGTACCATAAAGATATGTATTTAATCGATCATGTCAATTGAATTGACCGTATATATTGAGCCGTCAGCACCTCCAGAAAAGAAAGACTTCCTCTGCTTAGAGTCATTCTTCCATGCAGTGATCCACCCCCATCCCCTGCAAGAATTTCGTCAAAAATCGTGAAGAGAATTTTCATTACCTTTAATGAATTCGATGTCAAAATCAAATATAGAGAGCTACGATTGCCATGATGCAACAATTTGTTTTGAAACTAAATTTTTGACATCTTGTTCAATGATGTATTTGACTGCAGAACAGTCAATATGAAGGAGAAAATACTGATTAAGTAAATCATCTTAGAATTTTGAGATGCACTTAATCACAAAAAGCATTTCTTTTGATAATAATACTGTTGAGTAGGATTCCATTTACTAGAAACAAAGTTTTACTAATTCTTCTTTAGAATTATTTCACCGCTTAAGATACCTCTATAGCTCAGAGGCATCAGCCAATAACTAGTAGGGTCCACAAGATTAAGACAGGGAAGGTTTTGAACCCTTTCTTTATACACTACCATGGTATGAGTATCGCACCACGGTGGGGATTTTTTAATCACAAAGGGGCTACATCTTTGGTAAGATTTTGATAAAATATATAATTGAGAGCTCCTAAGAACTGTCAGATCATTTTTATCTAAAATGATATCGAAATTTGAAGAAATTCAATACTATTAATCATATAATAGAAGTATATATTGTAGCCTAAAAAATCTTATTTCGCTTTAAAATAATTTGATTTTTGCCGTAAATAAATAACTCATTTTTTCAAATTAACCATTTAAATGTTTTTAGATGGTTGAAATGTTTGTCAATAGTATTTGAGAACCCAAGAACATCATCAATATAGACTAAAATATATTTAAAGTAATCTTTAAATATATTATTCATGATATGCTAAAATTCAGAAGGTGCATTTTTTAAACCAAAGGGCATTACGTTCCATTCATAATGTCCAAAGGGCACCGTAAATGCTATTTTATAGTGATCCGATTCTTTTATCTGGATCCACCAATATTTTGATTTTAAATCAAATTTAAAAAATATTTTTGCATTATGCAATCTATTTAATAAATCCCTTTTATCACAAGTTGAATCATCTTCAACTTGTGCTAAAAGTTTAATTAATTGATCCTTTTGCTTGTGGCTGAGCGTATACAGACCTGTCATATTTATTATATTTTTATAATAATCTCTCTATTGAGAGGTGTTGCAACAGTTAGATTTATCAAATTTATCAGAATTTGATGAGGATGAAGATGAAATATCTTCTTCTTCTTCTTCTGATTCTCTTTCAGAATTAGAGGATGTAAGCAAAATTTTCATCAGGATTTGTTTTAACCCTTCGTCAATATGAAGTTGATTTAACTTCTTCTCGATGGTGCATCTATTCGCATAATGACCTGTACGACCACATTTGTAACATTTATTTCTCTTATCTCTTTGGTTTTAAAACCAGAGGGATGAGAGTGCTTGTGTTTGTGCGTGAATTTGTCACATTTTTTATGATGTGATTTTTCACGTTTAGGAAAAATAGTTTTTCATATTTTTTCCCTTGTGTTTATAAAATAAAGGACGTACCTGAGGATCACAATTGAATTGCTCACAAAATTTGCCATGTTGTTTGCGCTCAAGTAGACGTTCTCTTTTCATTTGATGTTTTAATTTAAGATCAGAGTAGATTGCTAAACCGATTTTAATACATGCAGAAATAAGATTTCCATATGTAAGGGTTTCATATGGGATGGTTCCATCGTAAAGATGAAGAGAAACCTTAACCTTTTCAAAGAAATAGATTAGAAGACCTTCAATGAATTTTTTGCTTCCAAAGAAGGCTATTGGCATCATAAAGTGTCATGACGTGCTAGAAATATATCCTTGTACCATCAAAAATGGGTTAAGGATGGACATCTTAATTTCTAGAGTAAGGAGCGAGTTTTTTCTCCTTGATCTCCAATGGATCTAGCAAAATGATCTATAATTATTTGGAGAAGATTATAGACCAAATTTTCATTTGGTTTTTGCTATTCTTTTGGAAGATCCTCCTCCTCCTTTTGATATCCAAAAACTTTGTTATCCCAAGAAAAATTTGGAAAAACATTATTATAAAAAACCAACACCTCCTGATTTATTATTTGAGGAAGATACTCATTTTGTAGGAAATCATCAATCTGAAGTTCATTTAACTTCTTCTTGATAGTGCATTTATTTGACAGTCAACAAAGATAGATGGCAATATGGCTTCTACTTCTTTTGAAGTAACTTCATCAAATGAGAAATAATACTAATCAAGAACTCAAATCACGAGTTTCCCTTGAAAGAAGAAGACCTAAATAGATGGTCTCTCCCAAAATTGATAAAACCATTTTTTGGATACAAGATGGATGATGTTGAAGTTCGAACCTCATCGATCCATTACACTTCCTAAGGTTTCTATCCCTTCTAAAACCTCGAGATGATGGTTCACATTCAACCATCTATTGGCCCTTCGCCAAATAAAATCATATCTATCATCCCTGAGAGAGAAAATCAACCCATCTAAATGAACTTTAGTCTTAATGAGCTACATAATAGGTTCTAAGACTAAAGAGGTTGTTCTGAAGGAATACTTCAACCAAAGTATGATAATTTTCATACTTGATATAGATGTTTTACTTCTTAAGACCAACGCTTTGAAATAAATGATTTATATTTTGAGAAAATGAGAGAAAGAAATAGTCAAGCTAAAGCAACTATTCCTTTCGTAGCATAGTTTTGCAGTTACTATGCTCAATCTGCTTAAGTTGATGTTTTAACTACCAAAAAATGGCAAAAAGAGCAAGAAAAAATAATTGAAGCATCTTATCCTCCATCAGTTGTAAAAATGGTGGATGATAAACCTTTAGAATTAGCGGCCTTCAGAAAAATAAGTTCTAATCTACAAATTCTAAAAGAATTTATTACTGTAATTAAACAACTTAATTATAGTAATAGTATACTTCAAATAATCATTGATCATCTTTTTAGCCTAGAGTTTAAAATCGATCGCATGCTTAAACAAAAGGTTTCTAGTAAACTAGCAAAAAGCTTTAAAACCTTCTACTAGTATAAACCCATTTGTAAAACATTTTATCCAACCACCTCCTAAACTAGCTCTTAAGTTAGGACCCTCTTCTGAAGACATTCAGAATTTAATTCTAAATTTAAGTGAAAAGTATGTAGGAGCTCTTGAAGATATCATTCAATCGGATAAAGATTCAAATGAATCCTTAACCAAACTAATCGATCAATCATAATATTGAAAAGTTCAAAACCTTTTCAAGAATTACAAGATCCTCATCCCTCGATATCCAAAAACTTTCTTATCCGTAGAAAATTTGGAAAACATTATTATAAAAAAACCCGCTCCTCGACATTATTTGAGGAAGATACTCATTTCAGGAAATTCCTATGATGGAAATTCTTATATGAATGGAATATTGATGGACTTCAACATCAAATCATTCATACCCTTCATCCAATGATTATGTTTGCTTGTTGTTCAATCTACATCAAGCAAAATCACATATTATGTCAGCCATCATTTCGTGATTCTTGGAACTCAAAGGATGGTGGGATAATTTTTCAGTTCTCAAAGGGAAGACCTCCTTAGCAAAATTGACTTAAGTACTAACGATCTTCCAAAAGAACAGCAAAAACCTAATGAAAATTCGGTCTATAATCTTCTCCAAATAATTATAGATCATTTTGTTGGATCCATTAGAGACTTATTTTTGTTGACTATCTGGGAAGATAATTCTCTAATGGAGGTTTATACTTAGTTTATTTTATCCTTATGTGGTGATTTGTTTCAAATTCTCCCGCATCATCTTCCTCTCCCTTTTCCCATTTTTGCTAATATGGCTTCTACTTCTTTTAAGTAACTTTAATCTAACGAAGAGAAATAATTTAACTCTGAAAATGTAGAGTTCCCCTTGAAAGAAGAAGACCTAAATAGATGGTATCTCCCCAAAATTGATAAAACTATCATTTTTCAATTTGGAACTACAAAATGGCAATGTCAAGTTTGATTCAACCCTCATCATCCATTAAACTTCCTAGGTTCTAAAACCTCAGAGAAGTCTAGATCGGATGGTTCACACACTCCTGAACCATCGATCGAGGCCTTTAAATAAAAATCATATCTATCATCCAGTGAGAGAAAATCAATCTCCCACTCCATCTGAAATGAACTTTAGTCTTAATGAGCTACACAATAGGTTCTAAGACTAGAGTGGTTGTTCAAGAGGAATACTTCCAACCAAAGTATGATAATTTTCTTACTTGGTATAGAAGTTTTACTTCTCAAGACCAACGTCTCGAAATAAATGATTTATATTTTAAGAAAATGAGAGAAAGAAATAGTCAAGCCAAAGCAACTATTCCTTTGTAGCATGGTTTTGCAGTTACTATGCTCAATCTGCTCAAGTTGCTATTTTAACTACTAAAAAATGGCAAATAGAGCAAGGAAAAAAAATTGAAGCATCTTATCCTCCATCAGTTATAAAAATGATGGATGATAAACCTTTAGAATTAGCAGCCTTCGAAAAAATAAGTTTCGATCCACAAATTCTAAAAGAATTTATTATTGTAATTAAACAACTTAATTATAGTAATAGTATATACTTGTAGATTTTTCTTAAATACTTACGATAAAGTATATATAGCTTAAATTTTTGCCATGTTGTTTGCGCTCAAGTAGACGTTCTCTTTTCATTTGATGTTTTAATTTAAGATCAGAGTAGATTGCTAAACCAATTTTAATACTTGCAGAAATAAGCTTTCCATATGTAAGGGTTTCATTTGGGATGGTTCCATCGTAAAGACAAAGAGAAACCTTAACCTTTTCAGCAAATAGATTAGGAAGACCTTCAATGAATTTTTGCTTCCAGTGAAGGCTATTGGCATCATAAAGTGTCATGATGCGTGCTAGAAATATATCCTTGTACCATCAAAAATGGGTTAAGGATGGACATCTTAATTTTGGAGTAAGGAGCGAGTTTTTTCTCCTTGATCTCCAATGGATCCAGCAAAATGATCTATAATTTGGAAAAGATTATAGGTGAATTTTCATTAGGTTTTGCTATTCTTTTGGAAGATCCTTAGTACTTAAGTCAATTTTTAAGGAGGTCTTCCCTTTGAGAGCATGAGAAAATTATCCCACCATCCTTTGAGTTCAGAATCACGAAATGATGGCTCGACGATAATATATGTTTTGCTTGATGTCTGATTGAGCGTAAAACATAAGCATTCGATGAAGGGTATGAATGATTTGATGTTCAGAAAGTCCATCAATATTCCATTCATATAAAGAATCTCCATCATAGGAATTTCCTACGAAATGAGTATCTTCCTCAAATAATAAATCAGGAGGAGTGGGTTTTTTTAATAATGTTTTCCAAATTTTTCTTTGGATAAGAAAGTTTTTGGATATCAAAAGGAGGATGAGGATCTTGTAATTCTTGAAAAAGGATTTGAACTTTTCAATATATTATGATTGATTGATTTCATTTTGATTGATTCATTTGAATCTTCATTGATTGGGATATCTTCAAGAGCTCTACATACTTTTCACTTAAATTTAGAATCAAATTCAGAATGTCTTGAAGAGGGTCCTAACTTAAGAGCTTTAGGAGGTGGTTGAATAAAGGTTTTACAAATGGGTTTATACTAGTAGAAGCTTTTCTGAAGCTTTGCTAGTTTCAGGGCTAGAAACCTTTTGTTTAAGCATTTGATCAATTTTAGACTCTAGGCTAAAAAGATGATCAGTGATTATTTGAAGTATACTATTACTATAATTAAGTTGTTTAATTACAGTAATAAATTCTTTAGAATTTGATCGAACTTATTTTCCAAAGAGGCTAATTCTAAAGGTTTATCATCCACCATTTTACAACATGGAGGATAAGATGCTTCAATTATTTTCCTTGCTCTTTTTTGCCATTTTTGGTAGTTAAAACAACAACTTGAGCGGATTGAGCATAGTACAAAACCATGCGACAAAGGAATAGTTGCGGCTTGACTATTTCTTTCTCTCATTTTTCAAAATATAAATCATTTATTTCAATATGTTGGTCTTGAAGTAAAACTTCTATACCAAGTATGAAATTATCATACTTTGGTTGGAAGTATTCCTTGAGACAACCTCTCGTCTTAGAACCTATTGTGTAGCTCATTAAGACTAAAGTTTATTTTAGATGGAGTGGGATTGATTTTCTCTCACTCTGATAGATATGATTTTTTATTTATGAAGGGACTGTAAAGGTTGAAGTGTGTTACCATCCTAATACTTCTGAGGTTTGAATTTTATCAACATGGCCATCATGTTTGATCTTATCTACATCTTGATTAATGGAAGGTATTGGTGCGAATGGTATAGTCATGATGAAATACCACCTCATTCCATTTAATCACACTTTAGTTATATGGATCTTTAATAGATTTATTTCAATCGAGTAGTTGTTTGGCTAGTTGAGCGACTTTGAACTCTATGATTTAGAGTATTTAAAACTCAAAATGAATTAAGATTAAAAAAGTTTAATCAGAGAAAATCATAACCATAAAGCTATAAATGTAATTTTAAAGCTTTAAAAAGTTGTATATCGAGAAAGATAAACTCATATTAGGAAAGGTGTTGAAATAAACCAGTGACATAAAAGTCTCTAACACTCATTGGGATTGAGCCCGGTGAGGCATCACGCATCTCTTAGGCTTGCTAAGAAACATTAAGACCTAAGGGTTAAAGGTTTGAATGCTATATGTATCATCCCTATATGAATATATTTAAAATCTTACATATATTTATCAGATCTTACATTACTAGATAAAGGTTTTATCCATTTGATCTCTGAATGGTTTGTTCTACTTCTTGAAGATTTTCCTTAAAATCAAAGTTCTAATTGATAATGATAGTTTTATCAATCTTGAGGGAGATACCATCTATTTAGGTCTTCTTCATTCAACTCGTCATTTTGAGTTCTTAATTAAGTATTATTTCTCTAATATTAGATTAGAGTTTTAGAAGAAGTAGAAGCCATATAATAAAAGGGGAAAAGGGAGATAAAGATGATGCAGGAGAATTTGAAATAAATTACCCACATAAGGATAAAACAAACTAAATATATAAACCTCCATTAGAAATTATATATTCTAGGCAATCAACAAAAAGGACTTACAACTTTCAAGCCACACAATGAGATTTACGGCCATTTTGATGAATGAATATAAATCTCTGGAGAATTATCCAGATAGTCAACAATAATCATTTTATCAAGCATCACATGAGATGGCCATTTGCGACAAACGATGTGAATGAACAAAAATCTTTCCAAAGCATGAAATGTAATAAAATCTCTAACATCCTTCCCTCCCAATTTATCCCATTGTGGCTCACAGTGACTATTCAAAGAATGATTCAAGGATATAGGGATGATACAGATAGCATTCAAACCTTTAACAAGGTCTAAATGTTCTATTTTAGCAAGCCTAGAGATGGCGAGATGCCTTTTTGGGCTTCCTAATGAGTGTTGTAGACTAGCCTATGTCACGAATTTATTTCAACACCTTTCCCAATCTAAGTTTATCTCTTTTTCGATATAAACCTTTTGAAATCTAAAATTACATTTATAATTTATGGTTATGATTTCCTTAGTTCAAACTATTGCTAATTTTGACATTCATTTTTAAGTTTTAAATACTCTAAATTTAAAAGTTGTTCAATGGCAATGAACTACTTAAAAATTATCCCATATATGTTAAATTGAAAGATGTTAAACATAAGCATTCGATGAAGGGTATGAATGATTTGATGTTCAAAAAGTCCAAATGAACAAGGAAATCATCAACAATGAACTTCCAGCATGGTTCTTCAAATGGTGGAACTATTTTGGAGCAGAATTAAATATTCTTCCAGATCCAATCAAAGAGGTCTTCAATGACTAGATGGAAGTTGCCCCCAAAATGAAGGCTATTAATCCCAAAAAAAATGATTCAAGGATAAAATCTTGCTCATTTTCTTACTTGATTTAATCCCATGGATTTAGAAGAATGTTATACTTGGAAAGGATTCAATCTTGGTCCTTCAAGATAATTTTACTTAAATGGAATTCAATCAACATTGACGATAAAACAAGCAAATTAAAGTCATTATTAAAGCTTATTGATTAAATCCTCAAAACTACACATTTGAATATCGGTAGATGAGGTAGTACAAAGCATGACATTATCCTCATGAGAGATTCAACATAGCGTCTCAAAAAAACTACGAAAATCAATTCAAGGTGTTTAATACTATCTATATATCGATATTATCTTCGACATTGTTTGGAATTCGAAAAACATAAATTCATAGCGACCCACCAATAATTTATACTTTCCAAAGTAGCCTTATCTTCAACAAACTACTTTACATAAAGTGAGTCCCAAATAAAATAATTGCTACTTTCCAAAGTTTCTTATAATATTTTGTACCTTTGCTTAGCTAACAATCTTTTTTATAAAAGGGACTTATTAAATAGAATGCATAATGCAAAAATATTTTTTAAATTTGATTTAAAATGAGGATATTGGCAGATCCAGATAAAAATATAAAAAAACATTTGATTCTTTTGGACATTATTTAGAATGGAGCGTAATGCCCTTTGGTTAAATGCACCTTAATTTGAATATCTGAATGATATATTTAAAGATTATTTTAAATATATTTTTTGGTCTATATTAATGATGTTCTAGTATTCTCAAATAATATTGATGAACACTTCAACCATCTAAACATTTAAATGGTTAATTTTTTTAAAATGGATTAGTTATTTATGAGTCAAAAAAATCAAATTATTTCAAGAAATAAGATTTTTTAGCCTATATCAATACTTCTATTATACCAATTAATAAGTATTGAATTTTCTAACAAATTTCCTCATATTATTTTAGATAAAAACTCTGGTTCTTAGAGCTCTCAATTATGTTGATTTCTATCAAAATCTTGCCAAAGTCAGACTCTTTGACATTAAAAGAATCCTCCACCATGGTCGATACTCATACCATGGCTTAATTAAAGAAAGGTTCAAAACCTTTGTCTTAATCTTTAAGACCTACTAGTTTCAAAATTGAGAAACAATGCCTTTAATAAGGGATATGGAGGTATCTGGTGAAATTCTAAGAAGAATTAGTCTGCTTTGTTCCAGTAAATGGAATCCTACTCAGAATATTCTATTATCAAAAAAGAAATGCTTTATGTGATTAAGTGCATCTCAAAATTCCAAGATGATTTACTTAATCAGCATTTTCTCCTTTATTGTTCTCATCAAATACATCATTCAACAAGATGTTAAAATTTAGTTTCAAATTAAATTTTTTTTGCATCATAAAATCACAATCTCGATTAGATTTTGACATCAAATTCATTAAAGGTAATGAAAATTCTCTTCTAATTTTCTAAGTGAATTCTTAAATTGGATCACCCGCATGGAAGAATGACCACTCTCGAGGAAGTCCTTCTTTTTTGGATTACATGGAATGGAAAAGATCATCAATTCAATATGGCGATTGATTTGAAAACTTATCTTTATGGTACTTCCTCTTAACATGAAAAGGGTGAACCCTCAAAAGCGCAACACCATCCACGAAGATGGCGTTGCATAAGAACAATTTATTTCTAAAAAATAAAATAGAATATTATTGAAATTAATCTCGATTATTCAATATAAATAATGTGGGCCTTATTTAGATATTTGGGAAACAATCCTTTCCCATTTGAATAATCTCTGAGAAAAATAAAAAAATCTTAATACAATTAAAAGTGTATTGATATCATGTTCATGATTAGGAGAACCATACAATTTTGTATAATTTATACAAAAGATCTTTCATCAAAGTGAATGGTCTAACTCCATTAAGAGAAAAAATGATTATTTTATCCTCCACTTTGTACAAAATTGGCATAAATATTGGTGTATGTGCAATATGATGAAGGCCTTCTTCCTTCTCATTACGAACATCTAGAAATATATCCTTACCATCAAAATGGGTTCACAAAAGGAATACTTTATATAAAGTGGGTCCACTAAATGAAATAATTGCTACTTTCTAAAGTATATCTTTATAATATTTTGCACATTTGCTCAGATACAAAGTATCTTTTTTTATTTAATAATAGTAGCTTTGCTTAATAGCAAGTTATTTAATAATTATATGAATTTAGCTTCTAAGCAATGTTTCTCTTTTATTTAATAATTTCCTTTGCTTCTAAGCAAATTCTCACTATCCACCTGAGGTTTAAGAAGATAGAAACCTAAGAAGTGTAATGGATAGAGGTTGAATGAACTTCAAATATTGTAGTTCAAATTGATAAATGATAGTTTTATCAATTTTGAGAAACCATCTATTTATCTTCTTCTCAAGGAAACTCTGCTCATTTAGAGTTCTTGATTAAATTATTATTTCTCTTAATGATTAGAAGTTAGAAAGTAGAAGCCATATATATCAAAAGGGGAAAAAGGAAAGATGAAGAATTTGAAATAAATCACATATAAAACAAACTAAGTATAAACCTCCATTAGAGAACTATCTTCCCGACAATCAACAAAATAGGACTTACAATTTCAAGCCTCAAATATTCCATTTGTGACAGGGCAGAATATAAATCTCTGAGATATAGATACATTAGACTTATCATATCAAGCATCATGCAAGATGGCCATTTGTGATGAAGATATTTATAAAGCCATAGGAATGAATTACAAGATCTCATCCTCTCTTGATATCAAAAAACTTTCTTATCAAGAAAAATTTGGAAAAACATTATTATAAAAAAACCACTCCTCTTTTTGAGGAAGATACTCATTTTGTAGGAAATTCCACATGATGGAGATTCTTTATATGAATGGAATATTGATGGACTTTTTTGAACATCAAATCATTCATATCCTTCATGAATGTTTTGCTACTTATTTCAATCAAGACATCAGAAAAACAACTTTTAATTTAAGATCAGAGCAAATTGCTAAACCAATTTTAATACATCGAAATAAGGTTTCCATATATAATAGTTTCATATGGGATGGTTCCATCGTAGAAGCTAAGAAACCTAACCTTTTTAGCAAATAGATTGGGAAGGCCTTTAAAATTTTGCCTGAAGGCTGCATCATATAGTGTCATGATGCGTCTTTAGAAATATATCCTTGTACCATCAAATGGGTTAAGGATGGACATCTTAATTTTGGAGTAACATTTTTTTCTCCTTGATCTCAATGGATCTAGCAAAATGATCTATAATTGTTTGGAGAAGATTATAGGAATTTTGATTAGGTTTTCTTTTGTTCTTTTGGAAGATCCTTAGTACTTAAGTCAATTTTGCTAAGGAGGTCTTCCCTTTGAGAAACAGTGAGAAAATTATCCCACCATCCTTTCAGAGTTCCAGAGAATTTTATCCATTTGATCTATAGTAATGGTTTGTTGATTTCAAGATTTTTCCTTAAAATCAAAGTTCCAAATTGATAAATGATAGTTTTATCAATTTTGGGGAGAACCATCTATTTAGGTCTTCTTCATTCAAGGAAACTCGCCATTTGAGTTCTTTATTAATTATTATTTCTCCTAATCATTAGATTAGAAGTTCAGAAGAAGTAGAACCATATATATCAAGGGGAAAAAAGGGAGAGAGGAAGATGATAAGTTGGAAATCACCACATAAGGATAAAACAAATAAAAAACCTCCATTAGAGAATTATCTTTGAAGTCAACAAAAATAGGACTTACAACCCTTTCAAGCCTCACACACAGATTTATGGCCATTTATGAAAAGGGAATATAAACCTCTATGTAAAGACTCATCGTCAGCCTTTAACATTTGGCTAATTTTTCAAAATATTTAGAAGAATTATTTCTTCTTGTATACAATTTAAATGCTCACTATCTATAGAGCTTAAATTTGTAAAATAAATTCTTTATTTATAATTAATTTGATGAAATTATACCATTTCTAGTATATTGCTTTGAATATTTTATAGAAACATTCTTGATTAGAATCATTCTATATTTTCAAATGAATTGTCTTGATTAATTTCAAGATCCATTTCACCAATCATTTGCTCTTGCTCAGCTTTAATTTACTGAACTTCTAATTTTAATTTCTTTAATTCAATTTTTAGCTCTACTAAAGAAGCTGAATTAGAAGATGATGAACTTGCATGAGATTTTTTCTTAAATACTTGATGGATATATAGGAGCTTGTAATTAAATTTTTTTTTTAGTTTATCTTTCTTCTTATCATTAAGAAGATCGATAATTTTATCACAAGTTGAATCATCTTCAACTTGTGCTAAAGTTTAATTAATTTGTCCTTTTGCTCGTGGGTGAGCGTATACAAACCTGTCATATTTATTATATTTTTATAATAATCTATCTGTTGACAGGATTTGCAACAGTTAGATTTATCAAATTTATCATAATCTAATGAGGATGAAATATCATCTTCTTCTTCTTTTGATTCTTTTTTAGAATGAGAGGATGTAAGCAGAATTTTCATCTGGGTTTGTTTTAACCCTTCGTCAATCTGAAGTTCATTTAAATTCTTCTTGACAGTGCATTTGTTAGCATAATGACCTGTACGGCTACATTTGTAACATTTTATTTCTCTTGTCTCTTTGGTTTTAGAACCAGAGGGTTAAGAGTGCCTATGTTTGTGCATGAATTTGTCACATTTTTTATGATGTACCTTTCAATGCTTAGGAAAAATAGTCTTTCATGTTTTTCCCTTGTGTTTGGAAGATAAAGGATGTACCTGAGGATCACAGTTGAATTGATTATAGAATTCCGCTATTTGCTCAAGTATTCTCTTTTCATTTGATCTTTTAATTTAAGATCGAGCAAATTCTAAACTTTTTAATGAGAAATAAGGTTTCCATATGTAAGAGTTTCATATGGGATGGATCCATCATTGAGAAACCTTAACCTTTGAAATAAGGAAGGCCTTCAATGAATTTTTTGCTTCGGTGAAGGATTAACATCATAAAGTGTCATGGCGTCTTGAAATATATCCTACAAAAATGGGTTGGACATCTTAATTTTTGGAGTAAGAGTTTTCTCCTCAATCTCAAATGGATCCAACAAAATGATCTATAATTGTTTGAAAAAGATTATAGACCGAATTTTCATTAGGTTTTTTTTCTTTTCTTTTGGAATAATTTTTCTCCAATTTTTTTTGAGGATGGATTTAATTGAGAATAAGCTTTAATAATGGCTTTAATTTGCTTGAGCTTATCCTCAATATTGATTGAATTCCACCATTTTAGTAAAATTATCTTTGAAGGATTGATTGATTGGGGTCCTTTCCAAGTTTGCATCGACTCAAATCCATAGATTTGGCGGTCTAAGAAATGACCAAGATTTTGTCCTTGATCATTTTTTAGGATTGTTTTCATTTGCTTCCATCATGAAGACCTCTTTGGTTCACGGAAGAATATTTAATTCTGCTCCAAAATAGTTCCACCATCAAAGGACCATCTTTGGAAGTTCTTTGTTGATGATATCCTTGTTCATTATGAACATCCATGAATTCCTTCGTTTGTTAATGAGAAGGAAGAAGGATCATCATTGCTTTGCACCAATAATTTATGCCAATTTTTTACTCTAAATTAGTGGAGGACAAGAATACATTTTCTCATGGAATGGAGTTGACCATTCACTTTGATGAAAGATTTTTTGTATATGCATTTGTTATACAAAATTGTATGGTTCGTCGATATAACATGATTAATCAATACACTTTAATTATATTAAGATTTTTTAATTTTCTCTTAGAGATTAGATTCAAATGGGAAAGGATTGTTTCCCAAATATCTTTCAAATAAGGCCCATGGATTATTTATTAATAATGAGAGGATTAATTTCAATAATATTCTATTTTATTTTTTTGAAATAAATAGGTTCTTGTACGACATCTTCGAGGATGGTTATGCTTTTTTTAAGGGTTCACCCTTTTACGAGTTGAGGAAGTACCATAAAGATAAGTTTGCAAATTGATCATGCCAACTATTGAATTGACCAGAACTTTGCCATTAGGGAGGCCGACCTCCGAAAAGAAAAGACTTCTGTTATTCATTCTTCCATGGTGATCCACGATCGTCCAAAAAAATTCAGTGGAAAATTAAGAAGAGAATTTTCATTACCTTTAATTGATGTTGAAATAGAAACTGATTGCCATGATGCAAAAATTTATTTTGAAACTAAATTTTGACATCTTGTTCAATGATGTATTTGGTGAAAGATCAAAAGAAGGAGAAAATCGATTAAGTAAATCATCTTGAAAATTTTGAGATGCACTTAATCAAAGAAAGCATTCTTTTTTTGATAATGGAATACTTTTGAGTAGGATTCCATTTACGAAACAAAATAATTTTCTTTAGAATTCTTGCTAATAGATACTCCATAGCCCTTATCGAGGCATCAATTTAATTTGAAACTTGTTGCATTAAGATTAAGGCAGGAAGGTTTTGAACCCTTTCTTTAATTTTGTATGAGAGTATTAGATCATGGTGGGGATTCTTTTTAATCTATCAAGAGTGGGTCTTTGGTAGATTTTGATATGATTACATAATTGAGCTCTAAGAATCCTTTGTTTTATCTAAATGATATCAAAAAAATTTGTTAGCAAATTCAATACTTATTAATTGGTATAATAAGCATTGGATATATTATGGCCTAAAATCTTATTGGTTTGAAATAATTTGATTTTTGGCTCTAAATAAAAATTAACCATTTAAATATTTTAGATGGTTGAAGTGTTCAATATTATTTGAGAACACGAGCATCATCAATATAGACTAAATATATTTAAAATAATCTTTAAATATATCATTCATGATATCGTTGAAGGTGCATTTTAAACCAAAGGCATTAAGTTCCATTCGTAATGTCAGAATCATAAATGTTATTTTATAGTGATGATTCTTATGGATCGCAATATCTAAGTTTAAATCAAATTTGGAAAATATTTTTGCATTATGCAATCTATTTCATAAATCCACTTTAGGAATTTGATATCGATCCATTTTAAAACTTTGTTTAGACTTATAATTAGAGAAATTGGTCTTCTCTTTCCTTTTTAAATTAAATTCATAACATAGAATCAGTGCACTCCAATAGATTTATTCCTTTCTTTAATATTTCATCAATCTGACAATGATGAGCTTTTGTGGGAATGTCCTATTTATCAAAATTATCAATCTATAGGAGGTCTACTACATGAGTCTTTCTTTGAAAGCAATAGTTGTCGGCCAAACTTTTCTTTAAATATTTGGTGGCAATTTTAAATTTTTCTTTGAATTTTGGGAAGAAATTTGTTGTTTAAAGTTAAACTAGCAATTTCTTCTTGTAGATATGCATGACTTATTAAGCCTATTCATTTCATTTATGATAATTTCTTTAGGATTGGTGATAAAATGGAATGTGATTTCTTTATCCCAAAGAAAATACTAAATTGATCATCAATTCAGTGATATCATTATTTTAAGAAAGAGTTCCCAAAATAATGTGTTGTGTCAAATTTTGACTAAAATAAAAGGCAGTTGAATATAAATATCATCTTGACACATGACCACAGATGATAATTTATACTTAATTGTAAAACTCATTTTGCTTCCTTGTCCATAGTTTTGGTTAATATATGCTCAAGAGTTGCTATTTTAATTATCAAAAAATGGATTTTTTTGGGATTAATAGCCATTTTGAGGCGACTTCCATCGATCATTGAAGACTTCTTTGATTGGATCAGGAAGAATATTCTGCTCAAAATAGTTCCACCATCAAGAACCATATTTGAAGTTCTTTGTTAATAATATCTTTGTTCATTATGAACATCCATGAATGCCTTTGTCATTGAGAAGGAAGAAGGCCTTCATCATAGCTTACATAGCACCAATAATTTATGCCAATTTTTGTTAAATTTGTGGAGGACATAAAATAACTTCTTGGATGATAGTGGGGAGGCGAGGAAGAACTAGGAGAGTACAAGAGGAGAGAAGAGAAGAGAAGAAGGAAAAGCACTTGAGCACACATAATACACAGATATAGCCTCCTTATATAGAGGTGGAGGCATAGGAGAGACTTTGCTTAGAAGCAACGGTACAATTATTAAACAAATGAGAAACATTTCTTAGAAGTTAAGCAATGGTATAATTATTAAATAGAAACTTTATTGTTAACCAAAGATACTTTGCTTAGAGGCTAAGCAAAGGTATAGAATATTATAAGATGGCTACTTTTGGAAAGTAGCAATTATTTCTTTTGGTGGGACCGACTTTATGTAAAGTAGGTTCCTTGCTAGTGAAGATAAGCGGATACTTTTGGAAAGTAGCAATTATTTCTTCTGGTGGGTCTGCTTTATGAATTTAAGTTTCTTCAATGGATTCCATTGCGATCGGAAGACTCATTATATTATAGATAAAACACCTTGGTGAGTTGATATTTGTAGATTTTTTGAGACGTTCCTTATGTTGAATCTCGGTCTCATGAGGATAACGCCTTTTGATGCTTTGTATCTAGATCTCGATAGCTCAAAATCCATAGAGGGATCGTTAATTCAGAATAAGCTTTAATAATGGCTTTAATTTTCTTGAGCTTATCCTCAATGTTGATTGAATTCCACCATTTTAGTAAAAATTGTCTTTGAAGGACCAAATTGAAGGGTCCTTTCCAAGTATCGTTCAGCTCCAAATCCATGGGATTTGGCGGTCAAATGAAGAAATGAGCAAGATTTTGTCCTTGAATCATTTTTCTGGGATTAATAGCCCTAATTTTAGGGGATCTTCCATCCAATCATTGAAGACTTCTTTGATTGGATCTGAAAGAATATTTAATTCTGCTCCAAAATAGTTTCACCATCTGAAGAACTATGTTGAAAGTTCTTTGTTGATAATATATTTGTTCATTATGAACATCCATGAATGCCTTCATTTGTCATTAAGAAGGAAAAAGGCCTTCATCATAGCGCACATACACCAATAATTTCAATTTTATCTTGTAAATTAGTGGAGGATAAGAATACATTTTTCTCTTGAATGGAGTTAGACCCCATTAGCTTTGATGAAAGATCTTTTGTATACTTGCATACAAAATTGTATGGTTTGTCGATCATGGGTTAATCTCAATACACTTTAATTGTATTAAGATTTTTTATAATTTTCTCTTGAGAGATTAGATTCAAATGGAAAATTGTTTCCCAAATATCTTTCAAATAAGGCCCACATTTATTGAATAATCGAGAGGATTAATTTCAATAATATTCTTTTATTTCTTTAGAGAAATAAAATAGGTTCTTGTTCAACAACATCTTTTAGGGATGGTGTTGCGACTTTAGAGGTTCACCCTTTTCAACCATAGTTGAAGAGGAAGTACCATAAAGATATGTCTTTAAATCGATCATGCTAATTATTGAATTGACCAGATCTTTATCATTAGAGCAGCCATGGCGATGACTTCCGTGAAAAGAAAGACTTCCTCGGTTAGGAGTGGTCATTCTTCCATGCGGGGTAATCCACCCGATATCCTAAGAATTCAGAAAATCAGGAAGAGAATTTTCATTACCTTTAATGAATTTGATGTCGAAGTCAAAAGCAGAGCACTGCGATTGCCATGCTACAAAACTTTGTTTTGAAACTAAATTTTTAACATCCTGCTCAATAATGTATTTGACTGAGGAACAATCCGAAGGAGAAAATGTTGATTAAGTAAATTATCTTGGAATTTTGAGATGCACTTAATCAAAGCATTTCTTTTTTGATAATGGAATTCGGTAGGATTCCATTTACGACAAAGCGAAATAATTCTTCTTTAGAATTCTTTATGCTTTAGATACCTCCAGTATATCGAGGCATGTTTCAACAATTTTGAAACTAGTAGGGTCCGCAAGATTAAGACAGGGAAGGTTTTGAAACATTTCTTTAATTTTGCGTACTGGCATGGTATGAGTATCAGACCATGATGGGGGATTCTTTTTTAATCTGTCAAAGAGTGGGGCTACATCTTTGGCAAAATTTTGATAAAAATCAGCTACAATTGAGAGCTTTTAAGAATCGCTATAGCTGGTTTTTATCTAAAATGATATCAGAAAATTTGTTAGCAAATTTAATACTTCTATTAATTGGTATAATAGAAGCATTGGATATATTATGGCCTAAAAATCTTATTTTAGTTTGAAATAATTTCATTTTTGGCTCTATGAAATAATTAATCCATTTTTTAAAATTAACTATTTAATGTTTTAGATGGTTGAAGTGTTCATCAATGTTGTTTGAGAATACCAGAACATTATCAATATAGACTAAAATATATTTAAAATAATCTTTAAACATATTATTCAAAGATATTCTGAAATTTAGTAGGTGCATTTTTTAAACCAAAGGGCACTATGTTCTATTCGTAATGTCCAAAGGGCACCATAAATCTTTTTATAGATCGATTCTTTTATCGGATTTTGCCAATATCGATTTTAAATCAAATTTGAAAAATATGTTTGCATTATGCAATCTATTAATAAATCCCTTTCATTAGAATTGGATATCGATCCATTTTAAAACTTTGTTTATGGCTTGTAATTAATTACAAGTGGTCTCCCTCTTTCCTTTTGCGAATTCATAACATAGAATGTGATCTGCTCCAGGAGAGTAGGATTGTTGAATTATTCCCTTCCATACGCCATGTGTAAGTTATTTTTTAAGTTTTAATAAATAAGTGTTTTATATATCTGTTTTAAGTCGGTATCAGAGCCATGATGGGGTAAATCCCTGGAGAGGGGAGGGATGTTAGAGATTTTTTGTTAGATATCACCATGCTATGGATGAACCTGTACTTTATTCATTCCTCCCATGGCTTTATCCCGTCTTCGTTGCAAATGGCCATCCCTGTTGCATGATGCTTGATAGGGTGATAAGTCCTATTTATTGTTGATTGTCTAAGATAATTCTTGGGTAGAGGTTTATATTCATCTTCCCATAAATGGCCAATCCCTATTTGTGAGGCTTGAAAGGGTTGTAAGTCCTATTTTTGTTGGATGCGGGAAGATAATTCTCTAATGGAGGTTTATACTTAGTTTGTTTTATCCTTATGCGATAATTTGTTTAAAATTCTCCCTACATCATCTTCCTCTCTCCCTTGTTCCCCTTTTGGTTATATGGCTTCTACTTCTTCTGAAGTAACTTCTAATCTAATGATTAGGAGAAATAATAATTTAATCAAGAATTCTAAAAATGAGTTCCCCTTGAATGAAGACCTAGATGATTCTCTCCCCAGATTGATAAAACTATCATTTATCAATTTGGAACATTTGATTTTAAGAAAATTTTCGATTGAAAATGTAGAACCATATGCGACATTTATTTCAACACCTTTCCAGATATCCTTTCATATTAATCTTTTTGAACTCTAAAATTACATTTACAGCTTTATGGTTATGATTTCCTTCCGGGTTTTGAAACTATTGCTCTAACTTTTATAATTCATTTTTGAGTTTTAAATACTCTAAATCCTAGAGTTTGAAAAATTGTTCAACCAGCTGAATGAACTACTCACTGAAATAAATCTTGCATCTCTCTACTAATAGAGTGATTAAATGAGGTGGTATTTCCGACTCATGGACTATACCATCTATGGTGCACCAAGACCTTCCATTAATCAAAGTAAATCGATAATTCAAGCTGATGGTGATGTTGAAGTTAAATTCAACCTATGATCCATCACACTTCCTAGGGTTTCTATCCCTTGAAACCTTAAAGAAGTCTTGGTTCACACTCTGAACCATGTGAGTTCACTAAATAAAATCATATCTATCATCTAGTGAGAGAAAATCAATCTCCCACTCCATAAATGAACTTTAGTCTTAATGAGCTACACAATAGGTTTAGACTAGAGGTTGTTACGAGGAACATAACCAAATGATAATTTTTTTGTACTTGGTATAGAAGTTTTACTTCCCAAGACCAACATCTCGAAATAAATGATTTATATTTTGAGAAAATGAGAGAAATAAATAGTCAAGCTATGGCAACTATTCCTTTCATCACAAGGTTTTTCTTATGCTTGCTCAAGTTGCTATTTTAACTACCAAAAATGGCAAAGAAGGAAAATAATTAAAAACATCATTCCTCCATCGGTTGTAAAAATGGTGGATGATAAACCTTTAAATTAGCGCCTTAGAAAAATAAGTTTAGATCACAAATTCTAAAGAATTTTCTTATAATTAAACAACTTATAGTAATAGTTTACTTCAAATAATCAGATCATCTTTTTAGCCTAGAGTCTAAAATTGATCATGCTTAAACAAAAGGTTTTAGCCACGAAACTAGCAAAGCTAAAAAAGCTTCTACTAGTATAAACCCATTTTGAAACCTTTTATCTAACCACCTCTTAAACTAGCTCTTAGTTAGGACTCTCTTAGAACATTATTTGATTCTAAATTTAAGTGAAAAATGTAGGAGCTCTTGAAGATATCAATCAATGGGATGAAGATTCAAATGAATCCTCAATCGTGATAATTCAGTAATATTGAAAAGTTCAAAACCTTTTCAAGAATTACAAGATCCTCATCCTCCTTTTGATATCCAAAACTTTCTTATCCCAGAAAAATTTGTAAAATATTATTATAAAACCAACACCTCTAATTTATTATTTGAGGAAGATACTCATTTGTAGGAAATTCTATGATGGAGATTCTTTATATGAATGGAATATTGATGGACTTTTGAACATCAAATCATACCTTCATGCTTATGTTTTATCTTTGTCAATCTAGACATCAAGCAAAACCACATATTAAATCGAGCCATCATTTTGATTCTCGGAACTCTGAAAGGATGGTGGGATAATTTTTTCACTATTCCTCAAAGGGAAGACCTCCTTAGCGAAATTGATTTAAGTACTAAGGATCTTCCAAAAGAACAGCAAAAACCTAATGAAAATTCAGTCTATAATCTTCTTCAAACAATTATAGATCATTTTGTTGGATCCATTGGAGATCAAGGAGAAAAACTTGCTCCTTACTCCAAAAAATTAAGATGTCCATCCTTAACCCATTTTTGATGGTACAAGGATATATTTTTACATAACACTTTATGATCTTGCCTTCTTGGAAGCAAAAATTCATTGAAGGCCTTCCAATCTATTTGGTTAAGGTTTCCCTTCGCCTCTATGATGGAACCATCCCATATGAAACTCTTACATATGGAAATCTTATTTCTGCATGTATTAAAATTGGTTTAGCAATTTGCTCTGATCTTAAATTAAAAGATCAAATAAAAAGAGAACGTCTACTTGAGAGCAAACAGCTTGGCGAATTCTGAACAATTCAACTGTGATCCTCAAGTACATCCTTTATCTTCCAAATATAAGGGAAAAACATGAAAAACTATTTTTCCTAAGCATGAAAAAGCACGTCATAAAAAATGTGAGAAATTCACGCAAAACAGGCACTCTCGTCCCTCTAGTTCTAAAACCAAAGAGAGAAGAGAAATAAAATGTTACAAATGTGGTCATATAGGTCATTACACAAATAGATGCACCATCAAGAAGAAGTTAAATGAACTTTAGATTGACGAAGGGTTAGAACAAACCCTGATGAAAATTCTTCTTACATCCTCGATTGAAGAGAATGAGAAGAAGAAGAAAGATATATTTTATCTTCATCTTCATGATTGATAAATCATAAATCTAACTATGGCATCTATTCAACAAAAGATTATTATAAAATAAAATAAATATGGGTCTATGCTCACTTACGGGACCAATTAATTAAAATTTTAGCACAAGTTGAAGATGATTCTTCAGATAAAATTATAAATCTTCTTAACAAGAAGAAAGATAAATTAGAAAAAATTTAATTACAAGCCTCCTATACTCCTTATAGTATTTAAGAAAAAAATGAGGCAAGTTCATCATCTTCTAATTTAGGAGCTAAAAGCGAATTAAAAAACTAAAATTAGAAGCAAATTAAAAGCGAGCAAGCAAATGAATGGTCATAATGGATCTTGAAATTAATCGAAGATGCCCAATTCATTTGAAAATATAGAAAGCCAATTCTAATCAAGTGGGTTTCTTACAAAATATAAAAGGCAATATAGTGGTATATTTCCATTAAATTAATTATAAATAAATAATTTATTTTATCAAATTTAACTTCTCTAGTTGATGATAATGGAGCATATTTGTATACAAGAAGGAATTATTTCTTCTAAATTTTTTGAAAAACTAGCCAGTGGTTAAAGGCAGCCGACGGTGAGTCTTTACAAATTAAGTATAAATTATCATCTATGGCCGTTTGTCAAGATGATATTTGTATTCAAATGCCTTTTATTTTAGTCAAAAATTTGACACAACATATTATTTTGGGAACTCCTTTTCTTCTTAAAATAATGCCTATCACTAGAATTGATGATATTGGAATTGGTGTTTTCTTTGGGATAAAGAAATCACATTCCATTTTATCACCAATCTAAAGAAATTATCATAAATGAAATGAATAGGAAATAATAAGTCTATGCATATAAATTATTTACAAGAAGAAATTGTTAGTTTAACTTTTAAACAAATTTCTTCCCAAAATTCAAAAAAAAATTCAAAATTGCCACCAAACATTCAAAGGAAGTTTGTGGTGACAACAATGGTTTTGAAAGAAAGACTCATGTAGACTTATTGATCATTTCAATGAGCGGGACATTCCACTCTCGTCCTTGTCAAATGAGCGAGCACTACCTTTATGCAAAGATGAGATTGCTAATTTATTAAAGAAAGGAATAATTGAATCCTACTCCTCTTTAATGCATTCTATGTTATGAATTCACGAGAAAGAAAGAGGAGATCGACTTGTAATTAATTACAAGTCATTAAACAAAGTTTTAAAATGGATCGATATCTAATTATTAATAAAAGGGATTTATTAAATAGATTGCATAATGCAAAAATATTTTCCAAATTTTATTTAAAATCGATTGCGGATCAGGATAAAATAATCGGATCGTTATAAAACAATACGGTGCCCCGGACATTATGAATGAGCGTAATGCTTTGGTTTAAAAATACACCTTCGAATTTGATATCATGAATGATATATATAAAATTATTTTAAATATACTTTAGTCTATATTGATGATACATTCTTAAATAATATTGATGAACACTTCAACCATCTAAAAACATTTAAATGGTTAATTTGAAAAATAGATTTGTTATTTGAGCCAAAAAATAAAATTATTTCAAGCGAAATAAGATTTTTAAACCATAATAATATCTTCAATGCTTTTATTATACCAATTAATAGTATTGAATTTGCTAAAATTTCTTGATATTATTTTAGATAAAATTCTGGTTCTTAGGAATCTCTCAATTATGTTGATTTTTTATGAAAATCTTGTTAAAGATCATTACTCTTTGGTGATTGAAAAAAATCCCCACCATGGTCTAATCCTCATACCATGGCAGTGCACAAAATGAAAGAAAGGGTTCAAAACATTCCCTATCTTAATCTTGCGGACCTCACTAGTTTCAAAATTGTTGAAATCTGCCTCATGGCTATGGAGGTATCTTAAAGTAGCAAGAATTCTAACAAAAGAATTAGTTGCTTTGTTTTATTAAATGGAATCTACTCAAAAAAGTATTCCATTATCAAAAAAGAAATGCTTTTTGTGATTAAGTGCATCTCAAAATTCCAATATGATTTACTTAATTAGCATTTTCTCCTTCGTATTGACTGTTCCTCAGTCAAATACATCATTGAACAAGATGTCAAAAATTTAGTTTCAAAATAATTTTTTTGCATCATGGCAATCGCTCTCTTTTGATTTGACATCAAATTCATTAAAGGTAATGAAAATTATCTTGATTTTTAATGAATTCTTGCGAGAAGATCGGTGGATCACCCACATGGAAGAATGACCACTCCAAACGAGGAGTCCTTTTATGGAGGTGACATCACATAATGGCAAAGATAGGTCAATTCAATAATTGGCATTAATTGAAAACTATCTTTATGGTACTTCCTTCAACTATGGTTGAAAAGGGTGAACCCTCTAAAAGCTACAACACCATTTAAAAGATGTAAGAACGAACATTATTTCTCTAAAGAAATAAAATAGAATATTATTGAAATTAATCCTCGATTATTCAAATAAACAGGGCCTTATTTGAAAGATATTTGGGAAACAATCCTTTCCCATTTGAATCTAATCTCAAGAGAAAATTATAAAAAATCTTAATACAATTAAAGTGTATTGAGATTAATCATGTTCGTGATCAGACGAACCATACAATTTTGTATAGCAAATGTTATACAAAAAATCTTTCATCAAAGTGAATGGGGTCTAACTCCATTCCAAGAGAAAAATGTATTCTTATCCTCCACTAATTTACAGTATAAAATTGGCATAAATTATTGGTGCTATGTGCAAGAAATGATGAAGGCCTTCTTCCTTCTCAATGATAAACGAAGGCATTCATGGATGTTCATAATGAACAAGGATATCATCAACAAAGAACTTCCAGCATGGTTCTTCAGATGGTGGAACTATTTTAGAGCAGAATTAAATATTCTTCAGATCTAATCAAAGAGGTCTTCAATGACTAGATGGAAGCTTCCCCCAAAATGAGGGCTATTAATCCCAGAAAAATGATTCAAGGACAAAATCTTGCTCATTTCTTCAGGGACTGCCAAATCCCATGGATTTGGAGCTGGAATGTTATACTTGGAAAGGACACCTTCAATCAGGTAGTCCTTCAAAGATAATTTTTACTAAAATGGTGGAATTCAATCAACATTGAGGATAAGCTCAAGCAAATTAAAGTTATTATTAAAGCTTATTTCAATTAACGATCCTCAAAACAGATTTTGAGCTATCAGTAGATGAAGTACTACAAAGCATCAAAAGACGTTATCCTCATGAGACCGAGATTCAACATAATGGAGGTCACGGCCATGGCCGCTCTAATGGCAAAGATCCGATCAATTCAATAATTGGCATGATTTTTAGAGAGTTCACCCTTTTCAACTGTAGTTGAAGAGAAAGTACCATAAAGATAAGTTTGCAAATTGATCATGCCAATTGTTGAATTGACCAGATCTTTATCATTAGAGCGTCCATGCCCGTGACCTCCATGAAAAGAAAGACATCCTCAAGGAGTAGTCATTCTTCCATGCAGGGTGATCCTCGTCCCTACATTCATGGGTCAAAATGAAGAGAATTTTCATTACCTTTAATGAATTCAATGTCAAATAATAGAGTTATACTGATACAAAATTTGTTTTGAAACTAAATTTTTGACATCTTGTTCAATGATATATTTGACTGAGGAATAGTCAATATAAAAGAGAAAATACTGATTAAGTAAATCATCTTAGAATTTTGAGATGCTCTTAATCAAAGCATTTCTTTTTTGATAATGGAATACTTTTGCTGAGTAGGATTCCATTTACCATAAATAAAGTGAACTAATTCTTCTTTAGAATTCTTTTGCTGCTTTAGGATACCTCCATAGCCCTTATCAGAGGCATCCATTTCAAAAATTTTGAAACTAGTAGGGTCAAAGATTAAGGCAGGGAAGGTTTGAACCCTTTAATTTGCTTACCATGGTTATGAGTATCAGACCATGGTGGAGGATTCTTTTTTAATCTATCAAAGAGTGGGACTGCATCTTTGGCAAGATTTTGATAGAAATCAGCTACATAATTGAGAGCTCCTAAGAATTGTTGTAGTTGGTTTTTATCTAAAATGATAGCGTGAGGCTTGAAAGGGTTGTAAGTCCTGTTCTTGTTGACTGTCTGGGATAATTCTCTGGTAGAGGTTTTTATTCCCGTCTTCATCATAAATGGCCGTAAATCCCTGTTGTGTGAGGCTTGAAAGGGTTGTAAGTCCTATTTTTGTTGACTGTCTGGGAAGATAATTCTCTAATGGAGGTCTATACATAGTTTGTTTTATTCTTATATGGTGATTTGTTTCAAATTCTCCCTGCATCATCTTCCTCTCTCCCTTTTTCCCCATTTTTGGTAATATGGCTTACTACTTCAAGTAACTTCTAATCTAACGATTTGGAGAAATAATAATTTAATCAAGAACTCTAAAATGGCAGAGTTCCCCTTGAAAGAAGAAGACCTAAATAGATGGTCTCTCCCTAGAATTGATAAAACTATCATTTATCAATTTGGAACTATAGCTGATGGCGATGTTGAAGTTTCATTCAACCCTCATCAATCCATTACACTTCCTAGGATTTCTATCCCTTCTGAAACCTCAGAGAAGTCTAGATCAGATGGTTCACACACTCTTGAACCATCGGTCGAGGCCCTTCGCCTAAATAAAAATCATATGTATCATCTAGTGATAGAAAATCAATCTCCCACTCCATCTGAAATAAACTTTAGTCTTAATGAACTACACAATAGGTTCTAAGACTAGAGAGGTTATTCTGAAGGAATACTTCCAACCAAAGTACGATAATTTTTGTATATAGAAGTTTTGCTTCAAGACCAACATCTCGAAATAAATGATTTATATTTGAGAAAATGAGAGAAAGAAATAGTCAAGCCAAAGCAACTATTCCTTTCGGTAGCATGATGCTCAATTTGCTCAAGTTCGCTTTAACTACCAAAAATGGCAAACAGAGCAAAGAAAAATATTTGAAGCATCTTATCCTCCATCAGTTGTAAAAATGGTGGATGATAAACCTTTAGAATTAGCGGCCTTCAAAAAAATAAGTTGCAATCCACAAATTCTAAAAGAATTTATTACTGTAATTAAACAACTTAATTATAGTAATAGTATACTTCAAATAATCACTGATCATCTTTTTAGCCTAGAGTCTAAAATCGATCAGATGCTTAAACAAAAGGTTTCTAGCCCCGAAATTAGCAAAGCTTTAGAAAAATCTTCTACTAGTATAAACCCATTTGTAAAACCTTTTATCCAACCACCTCCTAAACTGGCTCTTAAGTTAGGACCCTCTTCTGAAGACATTCAAAATTTGATTCTAAATTTAAGTGAAAAGTATGTAGGAGCCCATGAAGATATCACCAATGGATGAACATTCAAATGAATCCTCAACCAAAGCGATCGATCAACCAAGTAATATTGAAAAAGTTCAAAATCTTTTTCAAGAATTACAAGATCCTCATCCGCCTCTTGATATCCAAAAACTTTCTTATCCAAAGAAAAATTAGGAAAAACCTTATTATAAAAAACCCACTCCTCCTGATTTATTATTTGAGGAAGACACTCATTTCGTAGAAAATTTTTATGATGGAGATTCTTTATATGAATGGAATATTGTTGGACTTTTTGAACATCAAATCATTCATACCCTTCATCGAATGCTTATGTTTGCTACTGCTGTTCAATCTAGACATCAAGCAAAACCACATATTGTCGCTCAAGCCATCATTTTAGGATTCTCTCGAACTTTGAAAGGATGGTGGGATACTTTTCTCACTGTTCCTCAAAGGGAAGACCTCCTTAGCGAAATTAACTTAAGTACTAAGGATCTTCCAAAAGAACAGCAAAAACTTAATGAAAATTCAGTCTATAATCTTCTCCAAATAATTATAGATCATTTTGCTGGATTCATTGGAGATTAAGGAGAAAAAACTCGCTCCTTACTCCAAAAATTAAGATGTCCATCCTTAATCTATTTTCGATGGTACAAGGATATATTTCTAGCACGCGTCATGACACTTTATGATGCCAATAGCCTTCACTGGAAGCAAAAATTCATTGACCCCTTTCCCAATCTATTTGCTGAAAAGGTTAAGGTTTCTCTTCGCTTCTATGATGGAACCATCCCATATGAAACCCTAACATATGGAAATCTTATTTATGCATGTATTAAAACTGGTTTAGCAATCTGCTCTGATCTTAAATTAAAAGATCAAATGAAAAAAGAACATCTACTTGAGTGCAAATAGCTTGGCGAATTCTGTGAGCAATTCAACTGTGATCCTCAGGTACATCCTTTATCTTATAAACACAAGAAAAAAACCCAAAAAACTATTTTTCCTAAACGCAAAAAATCACGTCATAAAAAATGTGACAAATTCATGCACAAACACAAGCACTCTCGTCCCTCTGGTTTTAAAACCAAAGAGACAAGAGAAATAAAATGTTACAAATGTGATCGTATAGGTCATTACAGAATAGATGCACCATCAAGAAGAAGTTAAATGAACTTCAGATTGATGAAGGGTTAAAACAAATCCTGATGAAAATTTAGCTTATATCCTCTGATTCTGAAAGAGAATAAGAAGAAGAAGAATAATATATTTCATCTTCATCCTCATCAGATTATGATAAATCTGATAAATCTAACTGTTGCAACTCCTGTCAATAGATAGATTATTATAAAAATATAATAAATATGACAGGTCTGTATATGCTCACCCACGAGCAAAAGACCAATTAATTAAACTTTTAGCACAAGTTGAAGATGATTCAACTCGTGATAAAATTATCGATCTCCTTAATGACTAGAAGAAAGATAAATTAGAAAATTTTAATTACAAGCCTCCTATATACTCCTTATCAGAAGTATTTAAGAAAAAATCTGAGGTAAGTTCATCATCTTCTAATTCTTCTTTAGCGAGCTAAAAGCGAATTAAAGAAACTAAAATTAGATGTTCAAAAGCAAGAGCAAATGAATGGTCGTCTAATGGATCTTGAAATTAATTAGAAGATGCCCAATTCATTTGAAAATATAGATTCTAATCAAGAACCGGTTTCTACAAAAAATATGCAAATTATCTCATTTTGACATCGAATTTAGTTTCAAAAATATTTTTGCATCATGGCAATCGTAGCTCTCTGTCTTCGATTTTGACATCGAATTCATTAAAGGTAATGAAAATTCTGTTCCTAATTTTCTGACCCATGATTTCTTGCAGGGACGATCAGGGGTGGATCACCCCGCATGGAAGAATAACTACTCCTAACCAAGGACGTCTTTCTTTTCATGGAGGTCATGACCATGGCCGCTCTAATGGCAAAGATCCGGTCAATTCAACAATTGGCATGATCAATTTGCAAACTTATCTTTATGGTACTTCCTCTTCTGAAAAAGGGTGAACCCTCTAAAAAAGTCACAACACCATCCCTAAAAGATGTCATTGCACAAGAACCTGTTTATTTCTCTAAAGAAATAAAATAGAATATTATTAAAATTAATCCCTCTGATTATTCAAAAAATAATCTGTGGGCCATATCTGAAAGATATATGGGAAACAATCCTTTCCCATTTGAATCTAATCTCTCAAGAGAAAATTATGAAAAAATCTTAATACAATTAAAGTGTATTGAGATTAATCATGTTCGTGATCAGATGAACCATACAATTTTATATAGCAAATGCATTATACAAAAGATCTTTCATCAAAGCGAATGGGGTCTAACTCCATTCCAAGAGAAAAATGTATTCTTATCCTCCACTAATTTATAGTATAAAATTGGCATAAATTATTGGTGCTATGTGCAAGCTATGATGAAGGCCTTCTTCCTTCTCAATGATAGCGCATTCATGGATGTTCATAATGAACAAAGATATTATCAACAAAGAACTTCCAGCATGGTTCTTTAGATGGTGGAACTATTTTGGAGCAGAATTAAATATTCTTCAGATCCAATCAAAGAAGTCTTCAATGATTGGATGGAAGCTGCCCCCAAAATGAGGGCTATTAATCCCAGAAAAATGATTCAAGGACAAAATCTTGCTCATTTCTTCAGGTGCCAAATCCATGGATTTGGGCTGGAAACGTTATACTTGGAAAGGAATTGGTTGGTCAAAGATAATTTTACTAAAATGGTGGAATTCAATCAACATTGAGGATAAGCTCAAGCAAATTAAAGTCATTATTAAAGCTTATTCTGAATTAACGATCCCTCAAAAAAACTATGGATTTTGAGCTATCAGTAGATGAGGTACTACAAAGCATCAAAAGACATTATCCTCATGAGACCGAGATTCAACATAAGGAACGTCTCAAAAAATCTACAAAAATCAACTCGCCAAGGTGTTTAATCACCCTATCTATATCTGCGATAGTGGCGAGTCTTCTGATGGCGTCGACATGGAATCCACGGAGAAACTTAAATTCATAAAGCAGACCCACCAGAAGAAATAATTGCTACTTTCCAAAAGTAGCCGCTTATCTTCACCAGCAAGGAACCTACTTTACATAAAGTGGGTCCCACCAAAAGAAATAATTGCTACTTTCTAAAAGTAGCCATCTTATAATATTTTGTACCTTTGGTTAGCCTCTAAGCAAAGTATCTTTTTATTTAATAATAGTAGCTTTGCTTAACAGCAAAGTTTCTATTAAATAATTAAGCAACGTTTATCTTTTGTTTAATAATTGTACCTTTGCTAAACTTCTAAGCAAAGTCTCTCCTGTGCCTCCACCTCTATATAAGGGCTCATCTGTATTATTATGTGTGCTCAGTGCTCAGTTTTCCCTTCTCCTCTTCTCTTCTATTCTCCTCTTGTACTCTCCTTAGTTCTTCCTACTTCCTGCCTACTGCCATCGTGTATACGCTCACCCATGAGCAAAAAGACCAATTAATTAAACTTTTAGCACAAGTTGAAGATGATTCAACTCGTGATAAAATTATCAATCTTCTTAATATTAAGAAGAAAGATAAATTAGAAAAATTTTAATTACAAAGCCTCTATATACTCCTTATCCAAGTATTTAAGAAAAATCAGGGTTCATCCTCTTCTAATTCGACTTCTTTTTAGCAGAATTAAAGAAACTAAAATTAGAAGTTCAAAACCTTTTCAAGAATTACAAGATCCTCATCCTATGAGACTCATGTATTTGCGCATACGATCAAAATATTATGAATTTTACTAAAATGAAAAATATGGGTTGGATTTTTGTTATGAATTTCAATATTTGACTGTCAATTTAAAATTTTCATGTTAAAAAATGGTTAATTTGTAAATATGTAAGAATAGGGTGATATTGTATGTCAAAGCCCCTAAAAAATATTATTTTTGAAAGCGTTTGATGAAAATAAAGATAAAACGTGTACAAACATATTTTATTTATCAAAAAGAAATATACAACCAAAATATATATTTGATATTTTTTGCTTTTTATTCATCAAAATTAGAGTCTAAGAAAAACTTATGTTCCCCACAAATTTCTATCTCAACTTTTAAATTTGAATATTAAATATTAATCATTAATATTATATTTATCTCCTTTTAATCTATAATTTATATAGTCGGTTATGTATCTCAAAATTAATAGATCTTCAAAACTTGTGAAGCTTATCCAATCACTTAAGATTTCTACAAAATTGTTTAGGGGCATGTACATTCATGGCACACAATTTTAAATATTTTCATATCTAACCTTCAAAACTTCTTTTTATATAAATATCAACTAAATTTTAATATTGTAGAAAAAATACCACCATTATTAATCTATTAAAGTGAAAGTGCTATAATTGTAAATATTAATCTTTAAATTTTTGATGTGCAAATGCATAAGAATTATGTGCTATGTATGTAAATATCCCAATTGTTTATTATTCATTGTATCACCTCCATTTCTCACTTGCTTAGGGGAATTATTTATTCTTCTTTTTTTTTCTAATTTGTTATTTTGGTGGCTATTTGTTATTTTGGTGGCTAATCCATTTTCATAAATCTAGAATTTTAGAGTGCTATAATTTTTTTATTTAGTTAAATCAACTTTTCATTTCGATACTTATTAGCAACAATTTCTATTGGATGTTATCTTTACCAAATGAAGCTTTTATCAAATGTTATTAGTTTAATCTTTAAATATAATCTTAAATTTTAGTATAATCTCAATCATATGTGTAGGCATAATTTCTAGCGTCATATTATGGATCTCAATAAATTTGACATATGAGAGCACATAATGAGTGGTCATTTTATTATTTAAAATTGCCTCTAAAGCACACTCAAAAGCCCATATAAATTATTAATTCCTATACTAAAAAAGCAAAAAAATTATTAATCTAATTAAAGTATTCAAATTATGTTGATGTGTTAAAGAATCATGCACATTTATTGCTTTTACTCTCCATGCTACCACATGATGTTCTCTCCTTCAATTGCTCTACTATTACATGTTATGTTCTTCAACTTGGTTAAAGCTTCATGCTTATTGTTGTCTTGCATACCTATGTATGTACAACCAACCACTTCGTCATTAAGCTTCCCACAATCTACTTGCCACCATTGCCTTTACTCCATTGCATCTCTATTACAATGAAGTGACAAATCATAATGTCAAAAGTTTTATAAATATCTCATGTTAAACTTTTTTTTTAGATTTAGCTCCATCGTATGATTAAGCTTCTTAGCATATGTTACTTAGATGATACTAAATGAAAAGCTCTTAATTGGTGATTCCACCCAAGACCCCAAGTAAGCTTAACAATCTAGTAATCCACCTATGATCTTATAAGCTTTAGATTATATCCTAAACTCTAGGATAACCCTAACACACCTAATATAGCTTTTAGTGGCCTTCTCTTAAAATTTTCTCTCTTAATAAACTTATATGAAGAGTTTAGATCCTTAACCCATCTTAACATTTTTTTTTTTTTTAGGTGGCCTAGTAGTCTAATTTAGACCTTTTTAAACTATTATAAACCCTATATTATATCATAATTAGTAAAAACCTAAGATTATACATACTCTTATAGCATAGTTAATCTACTTGAGTTGAAGCTAATGACCTAAACCTAGATGTTCTATTTGGCTTAAAGTTACATTGAAATCAAATTGATTTAAGCCTAATAATTAAGACACTTGTTAGAACTTAAAAACTCACTTCACTCCATATTGGCAACTAGTCTAGTTCTGACCAAACTTAACTCAATTAACATCAATTAATATCTTGATTAAACATTAATCCAATAAATTTATTTCAATTAGACTTTGAATCTCCCCTTGACTAATCTAAACTAGACTTAATCTATATGAACAAACATAAATAAACCAATGGCTTCCATTTGAACTACTTTAAATTAGGGTGTGAATTTAGTTAGTTTAGATGCTTTGGTTTATAAATTAGCCAAACCAAATAGTTATAGTCAAAATATTCAATAACTAAACTTTTCAAACCAAAACAAAAGCTTAGACTTTAATTTGGACAGGTTTAATTTAATTATAGATAAATCCAAATATAGTTAACTAATATATCACAAAACATTCATATGATCAAGTATAAATTTAGAAGTATTTATTAGATCTTTACTCACCTAAATATTAAGGCCATAAATTTAAATAATTAATTTTGAGATCATTCAATCTTTCTCTTCAATAGTCATATTACTCACATAACATAATTTGGTGAGATAAAACTAACAATATCAATAACACCTCATTTGAAGTCCATATGGGTCTATGTAAAACACAAAGAATTGTATTTAGAATTTTTTTTGAAGTTACTTATGGCGTCAAACGTCCTCAAAATTTTATTTGATGATAGTTAACTTGAGCATTTTGATGATGAATTTCATATGCCCAGTATAGGTCAATTTCAAGTTACTAGAAGTTGTAAGATATGTAAAATAGCATTTCAATATTCACATTGTATTTTTGGATCATCAGTAAAGTGTCCAAATTTTTGATAAAAAAGACTAGTGTTCCCTACATAAATTTATAACTAAGCCATACTTTTACACATTTAAGAAATGATTTTAGTATTGAGAAATATAGGTAGAAAATTTAAAAGTTTTGTTTGATAACACCTAACATTGATTGTTGATGAACATGTCACTTGTCAATTAACATCAATATTAACAAATGTCCATCATCCATCGATGATGGCTTCTAATTCTCATTTGTTCAATCGCTTGATCCCCTTCTTATTATAAGAATGGTGGCGTGATGACAATGAGAGACTTTATGATTGAATTAGTGGTTGAAATAAACGTAGATGTTTATTTCATGATGTAATTTTGATGTAGAGTTTATTGAAGATAAGTAAGACCTTCAAAGGGGTGTATTGGTGAGAGAACTTCAATACATCTAAAGGATGTGGTGACTTAAAAGATCACAAATATGTTTCAAAGACATCTAAAGGTCATATGAGAGGTAAATTTTCAAAAATACAAATCATTCTTATATAGTAATTGATAATTCATAGCCTTTAACCATTTGATTAAAAATTTTAATCAAGCTTAAAACAACCATTCAATAATTGGATAAATAAGAAGCTTTAGTTTAAAGTCATATTCAAAATTATTCAATATTTTGAACTTAATATATTATATATATATTGATGATATAGGTTTTTTTATCTTCAAAATCTTCAATGATCTATCAAAATCTAATTGATAAAATATGAATCTCTTCTCTATAATTTGAATTAAATTTTTTTTGAAAATTAAGCTTGAGACCATTCAAACTTAAATTTTACTAAATTTAAAGTCAAAAGAGCACCTTAACATGACAAATCTAATGATACTAAAAAATAGTGTAGTAAATTGAAGCTCAAATCAAACATTTAAAATATGATTAAAATTTTGAGACACTAGTTGAAGAGTTAATAATCTTCAAATATTGTATTTTTTTTAGAAACTAAGCATCTTTTTAAGAGGAGTTCAATGAGTTTAAACTTACTAATTTTGAGGTCATTATAACACTTAAATATTAAATATATATATATATATTCCATGATCAAAGGAATATATATATATATATTTGATGGAGTATTTGAAACTTTGACAAAAAATAATTAGAGTGTTATCTTAAAATTATAAATAGACTTCATTCTTTATATAGAAGGTCAAAATGAAAAGAGCTATAGACTCTATTCTTCATATATAGATTGAGACTTGAAATTGAAGGAAGCTTGGGGATCTAAAGAACTCTAAATCTTCTTGATGGTCAACATTAGAAAACAAACTATCAAATGCATTTGCAAATGTTGTTATTCACCACCATTGTCATCCAATTGTAATACATTTCTCATCGCCTTGTTGCCCTAATATAATCACCATCATTCAATTGTCATTGCTTGACCATCATTGCTTAATTGTTATAATTTGACCACCATTGCCCAATTGCTATTGTACAACTATTGTCATCTCCTATCATTGTCTCCTGACCATCTTATTTTACTATCATGACTTAACCATCACTCAACATCATCATCATCAACTCAACTTCTACTAGAATCATAAGAGATCAAATAGATGCTCCCATCTTATATCACTGTCTTCCCCAATTATAGGAAAAAACAAACTCATATAACTTCATTTATATAGAAATTTTTTAAATTAGGCTAAGCCCAATGTTCTTTTTTTCTTCTAAGGTTTTTCACATAAAAATTTTAATGTTTATGTGCTTTTTTTTATTTATATATTTTGTGTGTGAGATCTTAATACAAAACTAAGACATAAAAATCTCTCTTTGATACACTGCAATAATTGTTAATATATTTGTTTATGGCATGCGTGATGCCTCCTTAGGAGCTATTGAGTTCTTGCCATACTTGTAAAAAAAATAACCTATTTTCCTTCACTACTCATTATAATATTTTATGTTAGAATCTATGTTGGTTCTTTGAACTACTATTTTATTGTTTACAATTATTAAATTCTATTTCATTAAATCTTTGATGTAAGCATATTGGTTTATATAATATGAGAGAGGATTTATTAAATAAATATATGATATATCATTTTAAAATAAAAAATATTTTTATTTAATAAATTGATAAATTTTAAAAATAAAAGAAATTTATGAGAGCTATATTTTGAAATGGATGTATGTTATCATTTCAAAGTTTTGGAGGAGAGTTTTTAATTATTTTAATTATTTTTGTGAATGAGATTGTTTTTAAAAAGACAATCAAGTTATTATTATGTTATTCTGATAATAAGCTAAATTAAAATTATTAATATATAAATTTATTTAATAAATAATCACTTTTCATTTGAAAACGGTTTATTTTGAAATAGATCAATAATTAAAGTTGTATTCTATTTTAGTAGCAAGAGTCGTTAATTTTAATTTTAAAATCAATTAATTTCTTTTAGTAATTATCCAATGAATTTTTTTAATTAAATTATTTATAATAGTTAAAAACATAACTTTTTGAATAATTAATTATATATTAAATAGTTTAATTTAAAATTAATCTTTCATTTTATGTAACTTAAACTGCATATTTATTTCTCTATCAATAATCTTATCAGCTCAAAATCTTGCTTTGATTTTGTTACAGCTGTCTAAAAATGATAAAATTATTATAAAAAATATAAAATATTATTGCTTAAAAAATTAAGATGAATATTACAAATTTTTTTATTTTAAAAAAATCGGATCATAATCTTATGATAATCATCGCACACTATCAAATCAAATTAAAAAATACAATTTTTCATTGTAGAATCTCTAAAACGAGGCCAAATACAAATATCAAATGACACTACAATGCACTTTCTCACTTCACCACACTATCATAACAGCCCCAAACTTCCAACGGTTTACTTGAGGATCTAAATCAAGTTCTCCCTCCTCCGCTAGCACCTGGTCTTATTTAAACTCAGTCTGCTACAATTCCCATGGATCCACCTCCTCCTTCAAGTGTTCCTATCCTGCAAAACTCACCTTGTCTGTCTCATTTCTTTAACCCTGAGGACTGCTTTTGAAGCCATGACCTCCAAGAACACCTCAAAAGCTAAGAATTCTTAATCTAAGTCAATAAACACTCAGCAAAGTGGCATGCTTCTAACCCATTTAATCGACTAAGCTCTTCTCTCAAACATCGCTTCATGGAATGTAGTAGGCCTCCAAGCTATAAAGACCATGTTTCTACAGAAGACTAGTTCAATTTCACATTCTGGGCATTCTCTATCTGACGGAGACAAATAAATCAAGATCCCAATAAGGACTCATTCTTCTCTAAAAAAAAAAAAAACTCTCTCTTCCAGGTTAAAGATAGGTGCAACACCTTCTCCACTTGGCGGCCATCTGGATCCTTCAAAGCCCTCCACTGCCAGCCTCCAACTAGGACCCAATCGATGGAGCTTCATCAAACCCATTCTCTACTCTGACCTTTCCTTAACATCATCCGTTCCAAGGAAACTGGCGCACTAATCACCAGTGTCCTTTCTTCTGCACACTAAATTTTCACCTTCGAGGAGGCCATTAGCGCCATCGTGGAATCCGTGATAAGGTGCCGGTTTGAGATAGTTGATCCGACGACCTCTGAAGAAGCGATGCTGGTGAAGATATTGTAGCTATTGCTTGCGAGCATGCGGTGGCGGTCCTCTAGGGTTTTCAGTAACCAGTATGTTTGAATCATCGTGTACACTTGCTTTAGGGTTGTTGATCGGACGGGGATCTCCCGCCATACGATCGATGCATGAGCTTGTTCAAAGCACTACAATAATAAATTCATCTAACTGAAATTAATAAGCATCACACGAAATGAACATTACATACGTTGAATGAAGAGAAATTGGGGGTACCAAAGTGTAATATTAAAAATAATCAATTTTATTAATCAAATAAATAATACTTTTTTTTAATAGGTTATTCAAATTGTATCATCAACTAAAATCTTTATTTTATTTTTTAAAATATAATTAAACTTGCATTTATCTTTTATTTTCATAATATTGTTTCAAAAATATGTGAAAATATCTCATATGTGTTTTTCAAAAATTTTAAAATAAATACACTAACCTAACTTTTTTAAACATAAAATAGAAGTCATTGATCAATCATAATTTCTTATGTTTGTATGTAATAAAAATTTAAAATTTAAAAAATATCTAACAACATGCCATTACATCTCTCATTGCATTAGTGTAAGTAAATTTTCCACAAGACCAAGTTGGCTAAATGATTGAATTTGATTCAAGAATCAAATAACTATAATCAAAGCAAGAGAAGTGTGGAGCAGTATAAGTCTATTGTGAGCTACTTGAAAAGTAAGGAGGTAGCCAACAACACAAATGATAGAAAAGCTAGGCAAGAGGAGATTTTGCATATCAAATGAAAACACATCAATCTCTTTTTAAATTGATCAAATGGATACTTTGCTATCTCATCTTATTGACAATTATCAACAATGGATGTGGAGAAATCCATGAGACTAAGATTTGGGAGCAAAAAAGGAAGAAGAGGGAACTTGGGGCATATGGGTATATAATTTCTAAACTTTTGAAGGCTATGATGACATGTTGTTGTAAACGATAGTAAAAATAGTAAGAAGACAAAGTGTGGTGAAATATGAGAGAAAGTTCATGGATCAAAATTGAGCATTGAGATAATTAATGTAAAACCTTTGAAACTTAGGTGGGTTAAGAGAAGTAGGATGACAGATGATGTGATTGTAATTAGAAAAAAAATGGAATTAGATTTAATAGATTATGATGTAAATCATATAGAAAAAATAATATTTGAACACGTTGCGAAGAGTTATTCTAGAGACCGTGAAATGCTTAGAAAATGTTTTGGATTATGTTATGAATCTCATAAAGGGACCGAGCCTAGTTAAGTAATTAGATAATAAAAGACAGTTTCATATGATAAGAAATATTGATGATAATGAATCTCATGAAATTTTTGAGTATAGCAAAACAATCAAATCAGAGGAAGTATTGATGATATCACATACTCCATGAAAACTTAGGCCTATTAAACACAGAGGCTACACAAAAGGCGTTGATACAATAGCATAGAAATAGAAGGTTTATAGTTAATATTAGATTTTTATTGAAAAGTAGATCCCAAATATTTCTTACATGTACATTAATGTATTATTTTAATTTGAAATAAATGTTTTTACTCATTCATAAATCTAATACTAAATTACAAACACACTCTTTTGGCTAGTTCTATCAAATCCTTTTGTGTTGTCTATATGCCTATTAGTTAAATCTTTCATGCGATGTGATATCATCAATGTTACCATCACGAACCTTTCGATTTGATTATTTTAGGGTCAAATTCTTTATGAGAATCATTACATAATCAATAATTATTGTCATACCAAGCTCTCTCTTATCATCCGATTGCTCAATTAGGCTCAACCTTTCATGAGATTTGTGACGTAATCCATAAGCTCAATTACACAATATTTTAGAGGGTCTCCAACACAACTCTTATGAACATATTCTAATAGTCTTCTCTATTTTATTGACATCATAACCAACAAAATTTAATTTCATTTTTTTTCTAATTACATTCACATTATCTATCACACAACTCCTCTTAATTGACCAAAATTTCAAAGATCTCTCATTAATCTCCTTAAAGACCAATGCTATGCCATGAATTTCCTTCCGTTTTTGACCTCACTTTGCGTTCTCACTATTTCTAGTATTGTTGGTAGCATCCACCTTCAATCATTTAGAAGTTATGTACCCATTTGCCTTGTGTTATCATTTGCAAGTTGTCATTTCTTCCCTTTTATTTTCAAAACCTTAGCATTAAATGGACTTCATCTCCTTTTCCATTGTTGATATTCTAATCTTGCACCAAAATAGAAACAAATAAATAAATCCTAAATCATATAAATATAAGATGAAACCAATGAAGATGAGAGATTCAGGAAATCAAAAATACATGTTATTGCTTTGATTAGAGTTATTGGACTCTTAAATCTGATCATTTAGCCAACATGTTCTCGTGAAACATCTACTTACAACTAACTAATAAAAAGACATGCATAGTTTTTTTTTTAATTTCAGATTTTTATTTTTGTGCATAAAATAATTATGATTGATAAAAAAATTGATCAAAATGTCACATCCAATTATTAGTTGTGGTAGGCCTCATAATTTATTTGCTTAATTATTCATGAAACAAATCTCATATCTCATATTATTTTACCCTCAACTTACACGAATGAAATGCGATTATCATATTTCTTTCTTCCATCGATGGCCTGCAAGAACTAGTTTTCCACCTCTTTGACAAGCAATCATAAAATCTGTGAATGAAAGAAGATAAAAGCTAAAAATAATAAAAATAATTAAATTATGATCATTAAATTGATTACCTTTCTTATTAACTGTAATAGTTACTGTGATCCTTCTGCTCTCATTCACTACCAACAAACACTTTTGACTAAACTAGAACCAAGTTATTCAGATGCAATTATGCCTATTTCTACAAATTGTCTTCACTTTTGTGCCATTTGGCATCATCAAATATATATATATATATATATTTGAGCAGACAAACACTTTGGGCATTTTACTTCTATCTCTATATTGATAAACTTCTTCAAGCAATTAAGAACTTTGTAGACTAAATAGCTTCTGCACATTTTGACTTTATGTCCTCAATCTCTGAAGTTCATGTAGATAAAATTAAGAAATAGAAGTGAGAAGCTCTAAGAGTTGGTTTCTGAATTGTTCAAGAACATATTGATCATGTCAATAGTTCTTGCAAAAAATATCAAAAGTGTGGAAATTTCATATATAGATTGATTTGCTTCATGCTTTTAATCAAAACATTTGCTAGTAGTGACTTAGAGCAGAGGATCATAGTAATTAGGAAGACACTAAAGAAAGTGATTTAAGAATTGGCAAAGGCAATCAATCTAAAGGTTGCTATGTTTTTTTCTTAATTTTTAAACTCTTGGCCTTAACTATATGCTTAAGCAATTAATCATAACAAGTTTGAGGAGACTATTATGCCAAGAGTTTAACCCTAAATCAAACAAACTTTGCCCTAAGTTCTAAATTTAAAATCACCATTTATCTATTCTTCTAAAAGATTTTTACTAGAAATTTTTCGTAAAAAATTATCCAAAAAAATTACAATTATATAAGTGAGACTTTAAACAATTATTCTTTATAACACAATTTTCTTCCACTTGAAGGTTGAATTTATGATATATTATCCTCATAGAGTTATATCTTTATGACACTTTTTCAACTATAGAGATTAACCTTAGGTTAAGTATAGATTTACCTTGATTATCCAATCTAAGATCAAACAGTATGTGCATTACATGAAAAATCCCTTTATGGACAATGACCCTATGTCAATTTGTTATCATATGGCTTCAAATGAACCTAAAATATATATCATAGTTTAAATTTCATTCAAATAAGAGCAATCTACATAATAATGAAGGAAGATCAAAACTTCAATATAGAAATTATGAATCTATGGTCAATCAGTTATATCTCTCACAAAATAATATGTGGCTAATATTTAAATAAATAATATAACCAAAGAAAAAATTGTGATAGCTTTTACATTGGACCATAGAGAGAATTTGATTTTAGGAGGAAATAATATTTTAGAATTTTTAAAAATTTCTAAATATTTTTTTATCAAATTTTAAAAATTCCAAAGCTTGTATAACCAAACTTTTTTTTAAACAAAAAAAAATTAAAGTTCAAAGGTTAAAAAAAAGGAAAATTTATATATATATCACATAATTCTTATATTTTTACATATCTGACACCTAAAATTTAATATTTATAAATATAACACCTTTGGTATGCTTGTAAAAAATAATAAAGGTGTTATTTTTATATAATATTAAAGATTTGTGTGCTATATATATAAATATCAAAATTTAGATATTAGATATGTAATATATAAGAATTGTATGTATGTAAATGCCCTAAGAAAATAAAAACCAAAAATGGCCAAATTATGGCAAGTTACATGTCTCTAAGGATTGAGCTTTGTGCACTAGTATCTTTAGCTAACTTAAGGATTAATTATCTAATATCATTCTCATATATACCTTTTAGGTGTTTTCATATCCTAAGAATTATGTTTTAATGTAAATACTTTTGAACACTTTTAGATAACTTTAAGCTAAATTTTTTTTTATAAAAAATCTTCTTAGAATCCTAGGAGAGGTTTAAAGATATGACCATAGAGTGGTCATATATTAGAAATTATTTTAAAATTATGATTTTTATGTCTAATGTTTTCAAAACTCTAGTGGTAAATTTTGTTGTCAAAAAATTAAAAGAACTCCAAACATAAATTATAATTAAGCCATATTGTTACACAATAAAGATATGAATTTTGTAATAAGAAATATGATATCTACATAAAATCTTAAAGCTTTGCCCAATATCATCTAATATTAACATCAATCATCATCACCATCATCTAATGATACTTGTCATCATTAACATTTAATGACACTCATCATCTGTTAAATGACTTCTAATTCTCATGTTCTAAATTACTTGATGAGTTCGATTGAATTTTTTGTTAAACCAAACAAACCGAACAAAAATAACTTAAAATAATCGAACCATCCAAATAACATATAAAATCAAACTAATCGAACTAATCAAACTGAAGTATAATTCAATTTATTCGATTTGATTTTCAATTAAACCGAATAGCATATAAAAAAATTTATTTATTTAATAAACTAATTAATTAAAATAATCTAATAAATTTTATACATTAAAAATTTCTTCGCCAATTAAAAATCTATAAATCTATACAAATAATTAAACATTTATAATCAAAATTATATATTTATATTAAACTTTTTAACTAATTTTAATTTATTCGATTTATTCTATTTAACCAATCTTTTTTAAGAAAAATGAAACAAAAATCAAACACTGAATAACTCAAGAAATATTTTTAAAAGGAAGGCTTAGAAATACTAAGGGGCTATTTGGGATAAATTTTATTTTGTATTTTTTGTTTTTCTTTTTATGCTATTTTAAAAATAATATATTTGTTTAATGTTTTTTAATTATTTTTAAAATAAATAATTTTATTTTTAAAAACACTCAAAAGTCAAAACAACTTTTAGATATTTTAAATATTTTTTAAAAATAACAATTACAATTAAATATATTTTACTTTAAAATAAAACATAAAAAAAATAATAATAAGAAACAAAAAAAAAAGATCTCTAACGGTCCTTAAAATTTTAGATTATATATTATCTATAGCAAGATAAAAATAATCTAATAGAACTATATTTTGAGATAGAATCTATTTGAACAATTAGGAAATTAAAATAGAAGTTGGTGAAGATGATAGAAGAAATTATTTAGATTATGTCAATTAAATTTATTTGTCTTTAGAAACTAAAAAATATATAAATGAAAAAATGAATGAGTTAAATTTTGAATGTAAGTTCTCGCTAAAAATCTTATTTTGAAATAATTTGATTTTGCTAAAATGACTAATCCATTTTTTAAAATTAACCATTTAAATATTTTTAGATGGTTGAAGTGTTCATCAATTTGTTTGAGAACACTAATATCATCAATATGATCAAAATATATTTAAAATAATCTTTAAATATATCATTCATGATATCAAATTTAGAAGTGCATTTTTTAAACCAAAGGGCATTACGTTCCATAATGTCCAAGGCACCATGCTTTTATAGATCGATTCTTTTATCCGGATGCAATATCCTCGATTTTAAATCAAATTTGGAAAATATTTTTGCATTATGTAATCTATTTAATAAATCCCTTTATTGGGAATTGATATCTCGATCCATTTTAAAACTTTGTTTAACGGCTTGTAATTAATTACAAGTCGGACATCATTCCTTTTCAATTCATAACATAGAATAGATAGCTCCAAGAGTAGGATTGCCAATTATTCCTTTCTTTAATAAATCAACAATCTCTTCATAAAGCAAGTAGTGCTCGTTCATCGACAAGGACGAGCTTTAGTGAGAATGGCTCATTGAAATTATCAATGTATGGGAGATCTACTACATGAGTCTTTCTTTCGAAAAGCAATTGGTTGTTACCACAAACTTCCTTTGGAATTTTTGGTGGCAATTTTGAATTTTCTTTGAATTTTGAGAAAGAAATTTGTTGTTTAAAAGTTAAACTAGCAATTTCTTCTTGTAAATAATTTATATGCATAGACTTATTATTAAGCCTATTCATTTCATTTATGATAATTTATTTAGGATTGGTGATAAATTAGAATGTGATTTCTTTATCCCAAAGAAAACACTGAATTTCAATATCATCAATTCTAGTGATAAGCATTATTTTAAGAATAAAAGAAGTTTCCAAAATAATGTGTTATGTCAAATTTTTGACTAAAATAAATGACATTTGAATACAAATATCATCTTGACACATACCAGATGATAATTTATACTTAATTTGTAAAGACTCACACGCCTTTAACCTAGTTTTTTTTTAAAATATTTAGAAGGAATTATTCCTTCTTGTATACAATTTAAATCTGCTCCACTATCAACTAGAGAGTTAAATTTGGTAAAATAAATTCTTTATTTATAATTAATTTGATGGAAATATACCATTTTTGGTATATTTTCCTTTGAATATTTTGTAAGAAACCTGATTCTTGATTAGAATCGGCTTCTATATTTTCAAATGAATTGGGTCTCGATTAATTTCAAGATCCATTAGATGACCATTCATTTGCTCTCGCCTTTAATTTGAATTTAATTTTAGTTTCTTTAATTCGCTTTTAGCTAAAGAAGCTAAATTAGAAGATGATGTACTTGCCTGATTTTTTTCTTAAATACTTGATAAGAGTATATAGAGGCTTGTAATTAAATTTTCTAGTTTATCTTCTTCTTATCATTAAGAAGATCGATAATTTTATCACGAAGTTGAATCATCTTCAACTTATGCTAAAAGTTTAATTAATTGGTCCTTTTTGGGTGAGTGTATACTGCCATATTTATTATATTTTTTATAATAATCTATTTGTTAGATTAATAGTTAGATTCATCGATTTATCAATCGATGAGGATGAAGATGAAATATGTTCTTCTTCTTCTCTTTAATCGAGGATGCAAGGAATTTTCATCGTGGTTTGTTTTAACCCTTCGCAATAAGTTCATTTAACTTCTTCTTGACGGTCCATTTGTTCGTAATGACTGACACCACATTTGTAATATTTATTTCTCTTATCTCTTTGGTTTTAGAACCGAGGATGAGAGTACTTGTGTTTGTATGAATTTGTCACATTTTTATGACATTTAGGAAAAATAGTATTCGCTTTTCCCTTGTGTTTAGAAGATAAAGGACATACCACTGGGGTCACAAATTATTCACACTGCTGTCAAGCCAAGTAGACGCTTCTTTTATTTGATCTTTTAATTTAAGATCACAGCAAATTGCTAAACCAGTTTTAATACATGCAGAAATAAAGTTTCCATATGGCGTAAATTATTGGTGCTATGTGCAAGCTATGATGAAGGCCTTCTTCCTTCTCAATGACAAACGAAGGCCTTCAAGGATGTTCATAATGAACAAAGATATTATCAATAAAAAATATCCAGCATGGTTCTTCAGATGGTGGAACTATTTTGGAGCAGAATTAAATATTCTTTCAGATCCAACCAAAGAAGTCTTCAATGACCGATGGAAGCGCCCCAAAATGAGGGCTATTAATCCCAAAAAATGATTCAAGGAAAAATCTTGCGCTTCTTCATGGATTTGAGGAACGTTATACTTGAAAGGACCCCTTCAATCAGTTGGTCCTTCAAAGATAATTTTTACTAAAATGGTGGAATTCAATCAACATTGAGGATAAGCTCAAGCAAATTAAAGCTATTATTAAAGCTTATTCTGAATTAACGATCCCTAAAAAAATTATGGATTTTGAGCTATCAGTAGACGAGGTATTACAAAGCATCAAAAGAAGTTATCCTCATGAGACCGAGATTCAATATAAGGAACGTCTTAAAAAAAATCTACGAAAATCAACTCGCCAAGGTGTTTAATCACCCTATCTATATCTGCGATAGTGGCAAGTCTTCTGACGGCGTCAACGTGGAATCCACTGGAGAAACTTAAATTCATAAAGCAGACCCACCAGAAGAAATAATTGCTACTTTTCAAAAGTAGCCGCTTATCTTCACCAACAAGGAACCTACTTTACATAAAGTGGGTCCCACCAAAAGAAATAATAGGTACTTTCCTAAAGTAATCATCTTATAATATTATGTACCTTTGCTTAGCCTCTAAGCAAAGTATCTTTATTTAATAATAGTTTTTCTTAAAGAAAGTTTCTATTTAATAATTATATCGTTGCTTAACTTCTAAGCAACATTTCTCTTTTGTTTAATAATTGTACCTTTGCTTCTAAGAAAAGTCTCTCCTGTGCCTCCACCTCTATATAAGGAGGCTCTGTCTATGTATTATAAGTGCTCAGTGCTCAGTGCTCAGTTTTCCCTTCTCCTCTTCTCTTCTATTTTCCTCTTGTACTCTTCTTAGGTCTTCCTGCTTCCTGTCTACTGTCATCATGTAAGTTATTTTTAAGTTTTAATAAATAAGTGTTTTATATATCCTGGTTTAAGTCTTAGAAAAATTTAATTACAAGCCTCCTATATACTTCTTATCGGAAGTATTTAAGAAAAAATCTAAGGCAAATTTATCATCTTCTAATTCAACTTCTTTAGTGGAGCTAAAAACTGAATTAAAGAAATTAAAATTAGAAGTTCAACAAATTAAAGCTGAGCAAGAGTAAATGAATGGTCATCTAATGGATCTTGAAATTAATCAGAAGATGCCCAATTCATTTGAAAATATAGAAGCCGATTTTAATCAAGAATCAGGTTTCTTACAAAATATGCAAAAGGCAATATACCAGAAATGATATATTTCCATTAAATTAATTATAAATAAAGAATTTATTTTACCAAATTTAACTGCTCTAGTTGATACTTGAGCAGATTTAAATTATATACAAGAAGGAATAATTCTTTCTAAATATTTTGAAAATAAGCTAAAGGGGTTAAAGCGAATCTTTACAACTTAAGTATAAATTATCATCTATGGTCATGTGTCAAGATGATATTTGTATTCAAATGCCTTTTATTTTAGTCAAAAATTTGACACAACACATTATTTTGGGAACTCCTTTTCTTCTTAAAATAATGCCTATCATTAGAATTGATGATACTGGAATTCAGTATTTTCTTTGGGATAAATAAATCACATTCCATTTTATCACCAATCTTAAAGAAATTATCATAAATGAAATGAATAGGCTTAATAATAAGTCTATGCATATAAATTATTTACAAGAAGAAATTGCTAGTTTAACTATTAAACAACAAAAAATCTCTAACATCCTTCCCTGGTATCTCTCTTGTCTCTTTAGTTTTAGAACCAGAGGGACGAGAGTGCTTGTGTTTGTGCATGAATTTATTACATTTTTTATGACGTGATTTTTCACATTTAAGAAAAATAGTCTTTCGTGTTTTTCCCCTATTTTTGGAAAATAAAGGACGCACTCTGATGAATTGTTCACGAATTTGCCAAGTCTTCACCAAGTAGACATTCTCTTTTCATTTGATCTTTTAATTTAAGATCAGAGCATATAGCTAATCTGATTTTAATACATGCATAAATAAGGTTTCCATATGTTAGGCTTTCATATGGGATGGTTCCATCATAGAGATGAAGAGAAACCTTAACCTTTTCAACAAATAGATTGGGAAGGCCTTCAATAAATTTTTTGCTTCCAGTGAAGCCTATTGGCATCATAAAGTGTCATGACGCGTGCTAGAAATATATCCTTGTACCATCGAAAATGGGTTAAGGATGGACATCTTAATTTTGGAGTAAGGAGAGCGTTTTCTCCTTGATCCAATGGATCCAAAGAAAATGATCTATAATTATTTGGAGAAGATTATAGATCGAATTTTCATTAGGTTTTTGCTATTCTTTTGGAAGATCCTTAGTACTTAAGTCAATATCACTAAGGAGGTCTTCCCTTTGAGGAATAGTGAGAAAATTATCCCACCATCCTTGAGTTCGAGAATCAAAATGGTGGCTCAGACAATAATATGGTGGTTTGCTTGATGCCTACAAATTAAAGAAACATAAGCATTCGATGAAGGGTATGAATGATTTGATGTTCGTAAAGTCCATCAATATTCCATTCATATAAAGAATCTCCATCATAGGAATTTCTATGAAATGAGTATCTTCCCAAAATAAAAATCAAGAGGAGGTTTTTATAATAATGTTTTTCCAAATTTTTTTTGATAAGAAAGTTTTTGGATATCAAGAGAGGATGAGGATCTTATAATTCTTGAAAAGGTTTTGAACTTTTTCAATATTACTTGATTGATCAAGTATTAGTTTGGAGGATTCATTTGAATCTCATATTAACTATATCTTCAAGATTCCTACATACTTTTCACTTAAATTTAGAATCAAATTTTGAATGTCTTCAGAAGGGGGTCCTAACTTAAAAGCTAGTTTAGGAGGTGGTTGGATAAAAGGTTTTACAAATGGGTTTATACTAGTAGAAGCTTTTTTTGAAGCTTTGCTAGTTTTGGGACTATAAACTTTTTGTTTAAGCATTTGATCGATTTTAGACTCTAGGCTAAAAAGATGATCAGTGATTATTTGAAGTATACTATTATTATGATTAAATTGTTTAATTACATAATAAATTCTTTAAATGGATTGAAACTTATTCAAGGCCACTAATTCTAAGGTTTATCATCCACCATTTTACAACTCATGGAGGATAAGATGCTTCAATTATTTTCCTTGCTATGTTTGCCATTTTTGGTAGTTAAACAACAACTTGAGCGATTGAAATTAAAACCATGCTACTAAAGGAATAGTTTGCTTAACTATTTCTTTCTCTCTCATTTTCTTGAAATATAAATCATTTATTTGAGACGTTGGTCTTGAAAGTAAAACTTCTATACCAAGTATGAAAATGCATTGGTTGGAATTATTCCTTTAATAATCTCTAGTCTTAGAACCTATCAGTAGCTCATTAAGAATAAAGTTCATTTCATGGAGTAGGAGATTGATTTTCTCTTACCGGATGATAGATATGATTTTTTTATTTGATGAAGAGCCTAATATGGTTAGTGTTTGAACCATAAACTTCTTAGGTTTCTAAGGGATAGAAATCTAGGAAGTGTAATGGATCAGTATTGAATCGAACAACATCGCCATCTATAGCCCAAATTGATAAATGATAGTTTTATCAATTTTGAGAGACCATCTATTTAGGTCTTCTTTTGGGAACTCTACCATTTCGAGTTCTTGAAAATTATTATTTCTCCTAATCGTTAAATTAGAAGTTACTTCAAAAGAAGTAGAAGCCATATTACCAAAAACGGGGAAAAAGGAGAGAGGAAGATGATGCAGGGAGAATTTGAAACAAATCATCACATAAAGATAAAATAAACTAAGTATAAACCTCCATTAGAGAATTATCTTCCCAGACAGTCAACAAAAATAGAACTTACAACCCTTTCAAGCCTCATGTTCAATTTATGGCCATTTCGATGAACTGGGAATATAAACTACCATAAATTATTATCGAACAATAAACAAGACTTATCACCCTATCGCATCATAAAAAGATGGCCATTTAATGAAGATGGATAAAGCCATGGGAGGAATGAAAAAGTAATGTTTATCCAAAGCATGGTGAAATATAATAAAAATCTCTAGCATCCTTTTGGATTTACCCCATCATGACTCGATATGACAAGACGGGATATATAGTAAATCCTTATTTATTAAAACTAAAAGTACTTTTTTAATCTTTAATAAATAAGGGTTTTATATATATCTGATTTTGATATAAACACATATTTATTAAAGATTAAAAGTACTTTTTAAGTTTTAATAAAGTCTTTTATATATCGTAATGGGTGCTTTATGAATTTAAGTTTCTCCTGATGGATTCCATCGATGAGAAAATGAATTATCTAGATATAGATAAGGTGATTAAATACCTTGCGAGTTGATTTTGAGATTTTTTTTGAGATAAATCTTGGTCATGAAGATAACGGATGTTTATTCTCATTTCTAAATAAAATGTAATTTTTTGAGGATTGTTAATTAAAGCAATAATGGCTTTAATTTTTTGAGCTATCCTCAATGTTGATTGAATTCCACCATTTTAGTAAAATTGTCTTCAAGGACCAATATGAAGGGTCCTTTGTATATATTATCCAAATCCATGAGATTTGGTATCTCAAAGAAATGTGCAAGATTTTGTCCTGAATCATTTTTTTTGGGATTAATAGCCTCATTTTGAATTTCTATCCAATCATTGAAGACTTTTGATTGATTTGAATATTTAATTCTATTAAAATAGTACCATAAGAACTAGGAAGTTCTTTTGATAATATCTTGTTCATTGAACATCCATGAATGTTTTATTTGTCATGAGAAGGAAGAAGGCCTTCATCATAGCTTCATTTTATAATTTTTGCATTTATCAGAATTAGGAGGATAAGAATACATTTTTCTCTTGGAATGGTTATTTGGTATGAAAGATCTTTGTATAACGCATTTAATTATACAAAATTGTATGGTTCATCGAACAATAGATTAATCTCACCACATTTAATTATAAGATTTATTCATAATTTTCCTTGAGAGATTAGATTCAAATGGGAAAGGATTTATATCTTGAAATAAGATATTATTTATCAATAATGGGGATTAATTTCAATAATATTCTATTTTATTTTCTTGAAAAAAATAAAGTTTCTTGTGCAAATTTCTTTTAGGGATGGTGTTGGTTTTTTAGAGTTCACCCTTTTAACCATAAAGAGGGGAAGTACCATAAAGATAAGTTTTAAATTGATCATGACAATTGTTGAATGACCGATCTTGCCATTAGAGCATCCATTGATATACCTCCACGAAAAAGAAAGACTTCCTATAGAGTGGTCATTCTTCCATGGATCCAATCTAGAATTCAGAAAATTAAAGAAATTTTCATTACCTTTAATGAATTTAGTCTAAATCAATAGAGAGTCAAGGCCAGATGCAAAATGTTTTGAAACTAAATTTTGACATCTTATTCAAGATGATAATGAGAATATTAATAAGGAGAAAAAAGATAAATCATCTTAGAATTTTGAGATGCACTCAATCACGATAAAGCATTTCTTTTGATAATTAATACTCAAAGTAGATTCTATAATGAAATAAACTAATTCTCTTTAATTCTCTGTAAGATACTCCATATGCTTATTAGAGGCAACGCTTAAACAATTTTGAAACCAAGTAGGGTATGATTAAGAAAGGTTTGAACTTCTTTATTGCACTCATGGTATGATATCACCCATGGGGATCTTTTAATGTCAAAGAGTGGTACATCCAAGATTGATAAAATATACATAAGAGACTCTAAGAATAAGAAATGGTTTTATCTAAATGATATCAAAAAATTTTAAAATAATTTCTAAGGTATAATAAGCATTGTATATATTATGGCCTAAAATCTTATTTCGCTTTGAAATAATTTGATTTTGGCTCAAAAATAACTAACCTATTTTTTTAAAATTAACCATTTAAATATTTTAGATGGTTGAAATGTTTGTCAATAGTATTATCTTTCAATGACATGGATGGTTTAAATTTGCTAAGCTTTTGAAATTCATAACCAAAAATAAATAATATAAAATTTAATATAATGCCAATCCAAAAAAAGTTGATTTTCTTCATTTTTTAAAACCAAAAATAATTAAAACCTAAATTTTGGTGATTAAAGTAAATTGAGACAAGTTTTATGTAAGATATGTTTCCAAAATATCTCATCATTTGAATTTTCATTTTGAAGAATATCATTAAACTATTAATTAGTCTTTATGTAACTAAAGCTTTAGTTTTCGATATTAAATGTATGAAGGAAGAGCATATCCACAATTAAAATACACCATCAAGAATAGAGATAAACAAGGGAAAAAATATAAATAAGAAGAAGACTACAGGAGAATGAAGATAGGAAATATGAAAATCTATCTTCATTTTATGAGATGTAACATTTAACTTCAAAGAAGAAATATAAAGAACTTCATGAAAATAATCACTTCCATTTTTAATTCATGCATGGTTAGACAAATTATCTTATGAAAATTGTAATGAACCTCAAAATATGAAAATTACTATGAAAAATGATGTATTACACCAAGAAATCATAAATTCTTTTTTATTTCTTTTTCGTGAGAAATATGATAAATTATTGTTTCAAATAGAAGAAAAAAAAAGTCGTGATATTATTTAGTGATCCAAGACATGGATTTGAGAAAATAGATGATCTTTAATCAGAGAGACCGCTTTTCCTCAAAAAAAAGAAAATTGAAAGGAAATTTGCGATATCCCAAATGGAAGTTCAAGCTTTCAAGAACATGAACTAAAAGATATCTGTATGGATAAAAAATTTTCTTCCATCAAAAAGTAATATCAACCAAGAAGGAAAGCTACAAGAAATCATCTTAAATAAATAAATAAATCATTTTATGGAATAATTTGTCCTAGTTTATTCAAAGCTTACATGAGAAGCAAAAAAGGAAGCTTATCAAATGAAATGGAACTAAAAGATATCTTAGTAATCTTTTCTCATCCTTTTAACAGAATAGATTGAAACAGTGGAAGAATCGCCTAAATAAGATAATAACTCGATTTCTTTGAATGGGGATTGCTTTTTTTAAGTCACTAATGGTTTTTTTGCATGGAATGAGAAACGAAAGAAAGAAGGGCCTTTTAAGATTTTGATTAATTGTTCTAAAATCGATTTTGGTTTTTTAAAATGATTACAAATTTGTTAAATAAATATCAAAAAATTAGCTAAAATTAAATCAAAAAATCCAAATATTTAAAAAACCGATCCAATTTAAAAATTAACCTTTTAAATATTTTGGTTTAAAAATGATCAATAGTATTTGAGAACACAAGAACATCATCAATATAGACTAAAATATATTTAAAATAATCTTTAAATATATTATTCATGATATGCTGAAATTCAGAAGGTGCATTTTTTAAACCAAAGGGCATTACATTCGATTCATAATGTTCAAAGGGCACCAGTAATCTGTTATAGCGATCTGATTCTTTTATCTAGATCTGCCAATATCCTGATTTTAAATCAAATTTGGAAAATATTTTGCATTATGCAATCTATTTAATAAATCACTTTTATCACGAGTTGAATCATCTTCATTGTGCTGAAAGTTTAATTAATTATTCCTTTTGCTCTGGGTGAGTATACGACTGCCATATTTATTATATTTTTATAATAATCTATCTCACAGAGGAGTTACAGCTAGATTTATCATATTTATCGAATCATGAGGATGAAGATGAAATATGTTCTTCTTCTTATTCTCTTCGAATTAGAGGATGTAAGCAGAATTTTTATCAGGGTTTGTTTTAACCCTTCATCAATCTGAAGTTCATTTAACTTTTTTTTGATGGTGCATCTGTTAGTGCAATGACCTGTACGAACACATTTGTAACATTTTATTTCTCTTGTTTCTTTCATTTTAAAACCAGAGGGACGAGAGTGCCTGTGTTTATACGTGAATTTGTCAAGTTTTTTATGACGTGATTTTTCACGTTTAGGAAAAGTAATTTTTTGTATTTTTCCCTTATGTTTATAAGATAAAGGACGTACTTGAGGATCACAGTTAAATTGCTCACAGAATCCGCCAAGTCATTTGCCAAGTACGTTCTCTTTTCATTTGATCTTTTAATTTAAGATCAGAGCAGATTGCTAAATCAATTTTAATACATGCAGAAATAAGATTTCTATATGTAAGGGTTTCATATGGGATGGTTCCATTGTAAAGATGAAGAGAAACTTTAACCTTTTCAGCAAATAGATTAGGAAGGCCTTCAATGAATTTTTGCTTTCAAGGCTATTCATCATAAAGTGTCATGACGCAGAAAATATATCCTTGTACCATTCAAAATGGGTTAAGGATGGACATCTTAATTTCTGGTGTAAGGAGAGAGTTTTTTCTCCTTGATCTCCAATGAATCCAGATAATTATTTGGAGAAGATTATAGACTGAATTTTCATTAGGTTTTGCTATTCTTTTGGAAGATCCTTAGTACTTAAGTCAATTTCGCTAAGGAGGTCTTCCCTTTGAGGAACAGTGAGAAAATTATCCCACCATCCTTTCAGAGTTCCATAGAATCCTGAAATGATAGCTCGAGCGATAATATGAGGTTTTGCTTGATGTCTAGATTGAACAGCAGTAGCAAACATAAGCATTCGATGAAGGGTATGAATGATTTGATGTTCTAAAAGTCCATCAATATTCCATTCATATAAAGAATCCATCAGAATTTCCTATAAATGAGTATCTTCCTCAAATAATAAATCGGAGGTGTTGAGTTTTATAATAATATTTTTCCAAATTTTTCTTGGGATAAGAAAGTTTTTGGATATCAAAAGGAGGATGAGGATCTTGTAATTCTTGAAAAGGTTTTGAACTTTTTCAATATTACTTGATTGATCAGTATCAGTTTTGATTGAGGATTCAATTGAATCTTCATCTGATTGATTGATATCTTCAAGAGCTCCTACATACTTTTCACTTAAGTTTAGAATCAAATTCTGAATGTCTTCAGAAGAGAGTCCTAATTTAAGAGCCAGTTTAGGAGGTGGTTGAATAAAAGGTTTCACAAATGGGTTTATACTAGTAGAAGCTTTTTCTGAAGCTTTGCTAGTTTGCTAAGAAACCTTTTGTTTAAGCATCGATTGATTTTAGACTCTAGCAAAAAGATGATCAGTGATTAATTGAAGTATACTATTATTATAATTAAGTTGTTTAATTATAGTAATAAATTCCTTTAGAGTTTTTGGATCGAAATTTATTTTTCTGAAGGCCATAAATTTTAAAGGTTTATCATCTACCATTTTTACAACTGATGGAGGATAAGATGCTTCAATTATTTTTTCTTGCTCTGTTTGCCATTTTTTGGTAGTTAAAATAATAACTTGAGATGAGCATAGAACTATAAAACCATACACGAAAGAAATAGTTGCTTTGGCTTGACTATTTCTTTCTCTCATTTTCTCAAATATATAAATCATTTATTTGACGTTGGTCTTGAGTAAAACTTCTATACCAAGTACAAAAATTATCGTACTTTGGTTGGAAGTATTCCTTCAGAATAACCTCTCTGGTCTTAGAACCTATTGTGTAGCTTATTAAAACTAAAGTTCATTTCAGATGGAGTGAGCGATTTATTTTCTCTCACTGGATGATAGATATGATTTTTATTTAGGCTAAGGGCCTCGACCAATGGTTCAGGAGTGTGTGAACCATCTGATCTAGACTTCTCTGAGGTTTCAGAAGGGATAAAAACCCTAGGAAGTATGATAGATCGATGAGGGTTGAATCTGACTTCAACATCGCCATCAGCTATTTGAATTATCTGATCTACATCTTGATTAATGGAAGGTCTTGGTGCGACCACAGATAGTCCATGAGTCAGGAAATACCACCTCATTCTATTTAATCACTCTTTTAGTAGTAATATGGGATGCTAACAGATTTGTTTCAATCAGAGTAGTTCGTTCGGCTGGTTGAACAACTTTTCAAACTCTAGGATTTAGAGTATTTAAAACTCAAAAATGAATTCTGAAAATTAGAGCAATAGTTTCAGAACCCGGAAGGAAATCATAACCATAAAGCTGTAAATGTAATTTTAGAGCTTCAAAAAGATTTATATCAGAAAGAGATAAACTCAGATTGGGAAAGGTGTTGAAATAGACTGGCCCATGACATAGGCTAGTCTCTACAACACTCATTAGGGATTGATCCCAATGAAGGCATCTGCCATCTCTTAGGCTTGCTAAACTAGAAGCATTTTGACCTTTAAGGGTTAAAGGTTTGAATGCTATCTGTATCATCCCTATATGAATATTTTATCTAGTAGGGTCCGCAAGATTAAGACATGGAAGGTTTTGAACTCTTTTTTTTTTTCTTTGCTCCATGGTATGAGTATCAACCATGGTTTTAATCTGAAGATCGAAGATATGAAAACTATAATCAGAGCTTAAGAAGTATTTTATCTAAAATGATATCGAAATTTGTTATTACTTATTAATTGGTATAATAGAAGCATTGGATATATTATGGCTTAAAATCTTATTAAATTTTTGGCTCAAATGACTAATCATTTTTAAAATTATTTAAATATTTTTAGATGGTTGAAGTGTTCATCAATATTGTTTGAGAAAGAAACATCAATATAGACTAAAATATATTTAAAATAATCTTTAAATATATTATTATTATTTTCATTTAGAAGGTGCATTAAATGCTCATCCATAAAGTAATAAAAATGCTATTTTATAGCGATCCATTCTTTTATGATGCCAATATCGATTTTAAATCAAATTTGGAAAATATTTTGCATTATGCAATCTATTTAATAAATCTCTTTATTAAAATTAGATATCTAATCCATTTTAAATGTTTAACGCTTGTATTACAAGTCGGTCTCCTCTTTCCTTTTCTGCCGAATTCATAACATAGAATGTGGTACAGAGGGTGTAGGATTGCCAAATTTTTCTCTAATAAATCAAAGAATCTCTTATGCATAAAGCAAGGTATTTATTCATTTCAGATGAGCCTTAAAGGAATTCATTGAAATTATCAATATAAGGATGATACAGATAGCATTCAAACCTTTAACCCTTAAAGGTCTTAATGCTTCTATTTTAGCAAGTGTAAGAGATGGCTGATGCCTTCACCGGGCTCAATCCCTAATGAGTGTTGTAGAGACTAGCCTATGCCGCCTATTTCAACACCTTTCCTAATCTGAGTTTATCTCTTTCTGATATAAATCTTTTTGAAGCTCTAAAATTACATTTGCCTTTATGGTTTCCTGAAGTTCAAACTATTGCTCTAATTTTTAGAATTCATTTTGAGTTTTAAATACTCTAAATCCTAGAGTTCGGAAAGCTGTTCAACCAACCGAATGAACTAATTTCAATGAACGAGACATTCCCACTAAGGCTTGTCCTTGTCAGATGAACGAGCACTACCTTGCTTTATACAAAGAAGAGATTACTGATTTATTAAAGAAAGGAATAATTCGGCAATCCTACTCTTGAGTGCATACTTCTACATTATGAATTGAGAAAAGGAAAGAGGGATGCGACTTATAATTAATTACAAGCCACTAAACAAAATTTTAAAATGGATCAGATATCCAATTCCTAATAAAAGAGATTTATTAAATAGATTGCATAATGCAAAAATATTTTCCAAATTTGATTTAAAATCGGATATTGGCATCGGATAAAAAATTGGATCGCTATAAAATAGCATTTATTTGCCCTTTGGACATTTAATGGAACGTAATGCCCTTTGGTTTAAAAAATACACCTTTTGAATTTCAGCATATCATGAATAATATATTTAATGATTATTTTAAATATATTTTAGTCTATATTGATGATATTCTCGTGTTCTCAAATAATATTGACGAACACTTCAACCATCTAAAAATAATTAAATGGTTAATTTTAAAAAATGAATTAGTTATTTCAGAGAAAAATATCAAATTGTTTCAAACTGAAATAAGATTTTTAGGCCATAATATATCCAATGCTCTATTATACCAATTAATAAGTATTGAATTCTAACAAATTTTCTAATATCATTTTAGATAAAACCAAATACGTTCTTAGGATCTCTCAATTATGTAGATTTATCAAAATCTTGCCAAAGATCCCCACTCTTTGACATTAAAAGAATCTCACCATGGTATAATACTACAAGATAAAAATTAAAGAAAGGGTTCAAAACCTTCCATGTCTTAATCTTGAATCTACTAGTTTCAAAGTTGTTGAAACAGATGCCTCGATAAGTATGGAGTTATCCTAAAGTAGAAAGAATTCTAAAGAAGAATTAGTTCACTTTGTTTTAAATGAAATCCTACTCGAAAAGTATTCCATTATCAAAAGAAATGCGTGATTAAGTGCATCTCAAAATTTCAAGATGATTTACTTAATCAGTATTTTCTCCTTCGTATTGATTGTTCCTCAGTCAGATACATCATTGAACAAGATGTCAAAAATTTAGTTTCAAATAAATTTTTGCATCATGGCAATCACTACTCTCTGTCTTCGATTTTGACATCGAATTCATTAAAGGTAATGAAAATTCTCTTCCTGATTTCCTGACCCATGAATTCTTGCAGGGACGATCAGGGGTGGATCACCCCGCATGGAAGAATGACTACTCCTAACCGAGGACGTCTTTCTTTTCGCAGAGGTTGCGGCCATGGCCGCTCTAATAGAAAAGATCCGGTCAATTCAACAATTGTCATGATCAATTTGCAAACTTATCTTTATGGTACTTCCTCTTCAACTACGGTTGAAAAGGGTGAACCTTCTAAAAAAGCTGCAACACCATCCATAAAAGATGTCGTTGGAATCTTATTTCTTTAAAGAAATAAAATATAATATTATTGAAATTAATCCTCTCGATTATTCAATAAATAATGTGCCTTATTTGAAAGATATTTGGGAAACAATCCTTTCCCATTTGAATCTAATCTCTCAAGAGAAAATTATGAAAAGATCTTAATACAATTAAAGTATATTGAGATTAATCATGTTCGTGATCAGACGAACCATACAATTTTGTATAGCAAATCCGTTATACAAAAGATCTTTCATCAAAGCGAATGGGGTCTAACTCCATTCCAAGAGAAAAATGTATTTTTATCCACCACTAATTTACAATACAAAATTGGCGTAAATTATTGGTGCTATGTGCAGGCTATGATGAAGACCTTCTTCCTTCTCAATGACAAATGAAGATATTCATGGATGTTCATAATGAACAAAAATATTATCAACAAAGAACTTTCAACATGGTTCTTCAGATGGTGGAACTATTTTATAGCAGAATTAAATATTCTTCAGATCCAATCAAAGAAGTCTTCAATGACTGGATGGAAGCTGCCCCCAAAATGAGGGCTATTAATCCCAAAAAAATGATTCAAGGACAAAATCTTGCTCATTTCTTCACTGCCAAATCCCATGGATTTGAAGTCGGAACGTTATACTTGGAAAGGACCCTTCAATTGGTCCTTCAAAGACAATTTTACTAAAATGGTGGAATTCAATCAACATTGAGGATAAGCTCAAGAAATTAAAGCCATTATTAAAGTTATTAATTAACGATTTCTCAAAAACTACGGATTTTGAGCTATCGAGACGGGTATACAAAGCATCAAAGGCGTTATCCTCATGAGACCGAGATTCAACATAAGGAACGCCTCAAGAAAATTCTAAAATCAACGCCAAGGTGTTTAATCTATCTATATTCAAGGATAGTCAGTCTTCGACGGCCTCGACGTAAAATCTACAGGAGAAACTTAAATTCATTAAAAAGACCTGCCAGAAGATCTAATAATTTGCACCAAACTTGTAGGCATTTCAAAAACAACGTCAAACTTACTTTCGCAAGACCGTACTAGAGTGCTGCCTGACTTTGTTCTTCAATCTCCTCCATGCGGGAAATCCCCAAAGCTCACCACTCGACGATCCTTTCTCGGCGTGAGGCCACCCTACACCTTCATCTCCCCAGAAACTTCTTCTTCTTCTCACGACCAAAGCCTAAACCTTTTGAATCTCTTCTCTCCCGAGATTTTATGGACGGTTCCGGATCAGGGAAAGGGAAGGAGGTAACTGATCGCTCAGCGTATTCCTAGGCCGCATCGCGGATGTCACGCCGCCATGGTGGCCCAAATCTCCTGTGGGAGATTCCACGAGGTTGGTTGATGTTAAATTAAATCAAGTTCGATGATTGTTTCAAGTGGTTGAGGGAATTGATGGCAAGATTTATGCATGATTTTTCAGATTCTCGGTTGAAATTGATTCTAAATTAGAAACTAAGGGGTTTTAGTAGACGGTAACATGAAATTGGTCAAAACATCTTCCGCCTAGATGATGATTTTGGCGGAATTGTTAAAATTAGGTCAAAATAATCCAAATAGTAAGAGCAACTATCAAAATTTAAGTGAAACAGGAAACTATCAAAATTTGTTAATAAACACTTAAGCGTTGAAATCATCAAAACTCAAATAAAACTCTTGTAAAAGTATCTCATTATTATTTTAAAGATTTAATCGATGGATTTTAATAATATATTTTGTCTAGTATTTTAAACTTCATGAATAAAGTAAATACAAAAAAACTATGGAATTCTTTGTAGAGATTATTATGTGGAGAGTCTTGAGGTAACTCTATCTATGAACTTCAATAATATAATGCTATGTGCTGCTCTTGTGAACTGCTGTGTAACTGCACATAAATATAAAACATTTAGGTATATTTCAAAATACAATAAATACACAATTATTCATAGCTAATATACTACGATTATATATTAATGAGCATCATATAGTACTATATTATTAGAGTTCATACATAGAAGCTATATCTCAATTCTACATTTAATAATTTTTGATTCAATGAAACATAAATGTGAATGAACTATCAAAGCTGATTGAAAAATAGTTATTTCTTTCGGTTTGGATAGTTTAAGTAAATTTGATCCAAATTATTAAAACTCAAATGAAATCAAATGAAATAAGGTTCAATCAAATCTTAAAAAATAATCTATTTATATTTTAAAGATATATAAAAATATAAATATTGAAAATTAATTAGGATATTTACAAATTAATCATTTAAATTATATATTTATAATTTAATCATATTTATTTATTTAATTAATTATAAAACTTATATAGTTGTACATGATTAAATCATTAAAAATTTTAAAAAATGAAAAAATATGAGTAGGATTTTTGTTATGAATTTTAATATTTGAATTTCAATTTAAAATTTTGATGTTGGAAATAATTAATTTATAAATATATAAAAATAGGATGATATTATATGTAAAAGCCCCAAAATAATTTTGGTGGCGAGACGAAGGTGGGTGAGCGTGCGGGGGAGTCCCGCGTGAAGGAGGAAAGGTTTTAATGGGAGGCCATAGTATGCCGTCACCCGTGAGGGGAGGAGCCCCCGGCTGGACCAGGAAGCGGTGGCCTCCTTTGAGCTTCACCATTCTCATTTCAATCTCGAGAGTAAGCAAATAAAATTCTTCTTCTTCTTCATATATAAGCCAGAATATATATATATTCTGGCTTATCGAACCTTAAAATTTTAGTTTTTTTTTCCTTTAAAATTGAAGCTATATTATGTTTATTAATTAAAAGTGCGTAAAATAATTAATTATATGAAAAAAAATTAATAAAAAAATTTAACAATATCGATAATGACAACTTTTTTTATTATATTAGATTGAAATTAGAACTGAATTCTTAAACGTTGGTTTTTATTTTCTCCATTGACAGTGGTGGGTTTTGAATCCCTCAAAAATTATTTTGAGAGCTATATTGGATAAGCTTGTAAATAGAAAATATATTTTTAAAAATAGTGATTTACTTTTATTCATTTTGGGTGTGAAAATAAAATCATCATCTTTTAAAGTATTTTGAGAAGATTAATGAAATTTAAAATTAATTTTCCTCTCTGACTAAATTTAAATATAATAAATCTATTATTTTTTAAAATACTATTTAAAAGAAGATTTGCATACATATCACACAATTCCTATGTATTTATATTTCTAATACTCCATCTATTCATGAAAAAATACATTTACTATTAAAAATATAATAATTCTAATATTTTTGATATAATGTTAAAGATTTAAATGTTATGTATATAAATATTAAAGTTTTGATATTAAATATATAAATATATGAGAATTATATATTTATGATATGTATGTAATGCAGGTCTCAACAAACAAAATTGGAGAGATAGGAGGAAGAAGCTTCTACCTCAAAACAAAAACCAGCAGCCATAATAGCTTCAATTCTGGAAGGGAAGAAAGCGATAATGGCTTCTGCACTGAAGTGAATCAAAGCCATCAGAGCACAGAGCCATAACTCAACAGTAATTTCTTCTCATCCATTCTTCACCACAATCGGAAGAAATTTTAATAAAATTGAAAGGAGAACTAAAAAATCTGCAAAATGATTTGTTTTTTTTCTGTGTTTGATACCAATTTGTAAATTCTGAGCTATTTTATACTGTTTTATTTTATTTTATTTTTTTCTGAAGTTTTTCTGAGCAGAAAGCCATTTGTTTTAGTTTGATGGCTTTATTACAGATATATCTGTGTAATAAAATATGTATATAGTATACAGTGTATTCTAAAAACGACTATAGAGAGATGTAAGATTAATGTGTGCAGATATTGTAACAATTATGATGGAAATAAGAACATAATTGGTTCGGAAAAGTTTTTTTTGAGTATTGCAGTAAATTTAGAGCCTTTTATTATGTTAGAAAGTTGAAAGTCACTCAACTTTCACTTGACTTGAAATTAAAAGTTGAACAAATAAATTAAAATTTAAATACAAATATCTTTTAGTTAAATCAATATTATAAATCATATTTTTGTCTGATATAATAATTTAATATAAAATAAAATAAAATAATCTAAGCTTTCAATTGAATAAAAAATTAAAAATAATTAGTTTTGCATGAAAGTAAAATATTAATTGAAATAATTAGAATTAAATGCATCATGTGCCATCTAACATGATATATTTTTCTATTAAACAAAAAAAACTTAAAATATATTTTTAAGCAAAATTAATTGTTAAAGATATTTTTAATTACCATTCCAAAAAATTAAAATAACTTATTAGTCTTTTACTTTATAGTTTTTTCATTCTTATCATACTCATAACACATGTTTAATATACATGTCATTAATTTATTTATTATTGTTGTGTGCTAGAAAACCAGTTGCCGTAGAGTAAAAGTATTCGCCTTAGTTTCGTTGTGAAATCTAGCACACACACGTATTTAAAGAGTAAACAATAAAACTCAATTTTAAAACCTAAAAAAGAGGGAAAACCACGGGGCCTAGCCCAAAGAAAAATCTTCCACTATGTATCCGTTTTGAGTACAAGATCTTCTCGACAGGATTACATAGTATATGAGAGAACAACATATGTGACAATAATCGTCAATCTAGCAGTAGCAGATGATGATGAACTGCGAACAATCACCAGAAATGGGAACAATTCTGGAAGAAATGCGAACAATCAATCGGCAAATGTAACAATCACTAGTAGAAGTCATCATGATGAAGATCGATAGAGATTGACGACGGCAAGGATCAGGGCGGTGGCGTCAGTTGGCGACGACGATTGTGCTTGGAGGATCTTTAGAGCTCTCTCTTGCTCCTCCACTCATATGAGGAATGAGGGCTTTATAGATAGGCGCCTCATAAATACATGCAAAATCGAACTCCTCCAATCGGACGGCTCATGAAGATTCCTTCGATCATATGATGTATTTTGTGCATTTGAATGCTCAAATGAAGTCAGAATTGTAAGATCTTTGTCTTGTTGGAACCAACTCGTCGAGACGCCGATTTGACTATAAACACCTATATTTGAGAGCTTTTAGAATTTAACCGATGTCTCAAAGTTTCTAATGATATTTTAAGTGCTTGATCCCACCGCCAATTTGACAAGCTTGCTTTTGGCATCAAGATTCGTGCTTTAGAATTTTCAAGGTCATATCGCTTGCCCCTATTTTGGATGATATTATCTCAATTATAAAAAATATATGCCGTGACTTCAAAATAGTAAATTCTTCAACCAAATCTACTGTCCATTAACCACATATTTTGAGAACAGATCTTCATGTAAGCATAAGATTATGACACAAGATGCACGTACCACAAATGTGTATGTGCGGCGTGAAATTTGAGGTTATAGACCCATGGACAGGGCGTTGGCACAAAGTTTGGTTGATTACAGAACGCTTTCAAGAAATTGCTAGTGGTCGCGCAATTTTATAGAAGAAAGGTGTCGGAGCGTGGTCAGAATAACGAAATATGAAAATCGGACGGCCGCAGCTTTGGCGACATAATGAACGGGTTCAAACAATGGGTGGTGAGGCACCGCTGAACGGCCGGTAGCTGAATGGCGGATGGTGGGCACAAGAAAATGACGCCGTGGGTCACGCCAGAGGCACAACGGGCCGAACAGGCGGTCGGTCGCGAAAGATGGTGGGTCAGATGGTCAATAACCCAAGACGCTCAGTAGCACGGGCACGGTGCAAGGTGAAAACATCCGTTTTGGCCCGTTTTGAATAGTTGGTGATTTTGGATGCTTTTTTACACTTTTGCCCCTAAAAAGGGTCTATAAAAAGCCCCTAGGCCATAGAGAGAAGACACCTTCTCTTCTTCTTGAGAGAAGGTCATTCGGAGGCGATCAAGACCCGTAGTTCATACGGCTCCGCTTTTCTCGAAAGAGGTGTTAACTAACCTCGTCGACCGACCGGAGAGGTGATCAAGACCCGTAATTCATACGCAGGCTCTAGTTTTCCCTCGAGGTGTGTTAACTAATCTCGACCAACCGGACGGAGGCATCAAGACCCGTAGTTCATGCAAGGCTCCGCTGAAAGAGGTGTTAACCGACGCCGGACCACCGGGAGGTGATCAAGACGTAGTTCACATGGGCTCCGCTCGAAAGAGGTGTTAACTAATCTCATCAGACCGACCGGGATTGGTGGTGATCAAGGAGACGATAACAGGAGACTGAGGTTGACGGCAATGCTCGACGATGGCGGCCGGCGACGGTGGTCGGCGAGGATAACTAGTGACGATGGTGGTGACCGGCGGAGATTGCCAGTGATGGTCGGCGGCATGACCGCACTAGTCTGACGGTGGTGGCGGCCGACGGGGTGTGGTCGCAACGCAATCGGAGACGGCGAGTGCGATTGGCGCCGATAGTGAAGATTGTCAACGATGGTCATCAGTGACGGCAACGCGGGTCGCGGTGACCGCCATGTGGTTGGCGGCAAGGGTTGTCGGCCGCAACCGGCGACGGGAATTAGCTTCGAGTTGACGGGATGATCGGCGATGTTTTGTGATTGGCAAAATGCGATGGTCAGCCTTGGTCCGATGGGTCGGCAGTGGCAACCGACGATGGTAGTCGACGGGCGGCACCGGCGTCGGTAGTCGGCGCGGATGACCGGCGACAATGGTGATGACCGAGGCGATTGCCGGGCGATGGTCACGGCGGACGGCAATTAGTGCAGAAATGATCGCTACTGGTTTGGCGCAATGGGGTTGTCGCGCAATGCGACGGTAAACGGCACGCACGCATCGAGATTTTGACCTATCCGGTTGTTTGTCGAGTGTTTGCTCAATGATGTTAACATGATGTTAACTGTGAAAGAGGTTGAATTGAATCGTTGAAGATTTTGACCCATCCAGTTGTGTCGAGTGTTACCCAATGACGCTAACTGTATGGAAGAGGTCAATTGAATCCGAGGATTTTGACCTATCCGAGGTTGTTTGTCAGGGTGTTACCCGATGACGTTAACCTATATGGAAGAGGTCGTGGGAAGTCCACCAAGGACCTTTTGACCTATCATAGGTTGTTTGTCAGAGTCTTTGCTCGATGTTAACCTGTATGGAAGAGGTCATAGGAAGTCCACCAAGGACCTTTTGACCCATCCTAGGTTGTTTGTCAGAGTCTTTGCTCGATGACGTTAACTTGTATGGAAGATGTTGAATTGAATCCACTGAGGATTTTGACCCATCCGAGGTTGTTTGTCAGAGTGTTACCCAATGATGCTAACCTGTATGGAAGAGGTCAAATTGAATCCGAGAATTTTGACCTATCCAGGTTGTTTGTGGTGTTACCCGATGACGTTAACCGTATGGAAGAGGTTGAATTGAATCCACCGGAATTTTGACCTATCCAGGTTGTTTGTCAAAGTCTTTACATGACATTAACTGTATGGAAGAGTTGAAAATGGCGAGGATTTTGACCTATCCGGGTTGTTTGCGAGTCTTTGCTTGATGACGTTAACTTGTGTGGAAGAGGTTGAATCAATCCGAGGATTTTGACCTATCCGTTTATTTGCTGAGTCTTTGCTCGGCGACGTTAACTCGTGTGGAAGAGGTCAATCAAAAATCGAGGATTTTGACCTATCCGGTTGTTTGTCGAGTCGATGACGCAACTGTATAGAAGAGGTTGAATTGAATCTGCGAGGATTTTGACCTATCCGTTGTCAGTGTTACGCGAGTTAATGTGAAGAGGTTGAATTGAATCGAGGATTTTGACCCATCGAGGTTGTTTATCGAGTGTTACCCATGGCGTTAACGTATGGAAGAGGTCAATTGAATCCAGGATTTTTGAATCCAGGTTTTTTTTCGGGTGTTACGATGACATTAACGTATGGATGAGGTGAATTGAATCCCCGAGATTTTTGACCTATCAGGTTGTTTGTCGTGTTACTCATGACATTAACTGTATGGAAGAGGTCATGGGAAGTCCACCAAGGACCTTTTGACCTATCCTGTTGTTTGTCAGTGTTACGCGACGTTAACCCATGGAAGAGGTCAATTGAATCCAGAAATTTTTGACCTATCCGAGGTTGTTATCGGTCTTTGCTCGATGGCAACTGTGGAAGAGGTAGGAAGTTCACCAAGGACCTTTTGACCTATCTAGGTTGTTTGTCGGGTCTTGCTCGATTAACTCTGTGGAAGAGGTCATAGGAAGTCCACCAAGACCTTTTGACCTATCTAGGTTATTTGTCGAAGTCTTTACTGATGACGCTAACTGTATGGAAGAGGTCGAAAACATTTGTTTGAGTTTATAGCCAAAGTTTCTTCTTAACCTTGGTCTTGTTTTTCCATAAGTATAATTGGAAAAAATCCTCCAACTTTGACTTGTTTCTTGGGATGGTAATCGATTAGATGCTCACCATATCAACATGGGCAATATTCTGAGATTAAGAGTTGCCCCCAAGTGTCCGACAATCTGAAGGAATGAAGTTTGATGAATCTTCTTTCGCCATGCGCTCCTTAAAAGTTTGAAATGCTCCACCTCGATGGTGATTTTGATCTTGTTGGGGAACTTGGTCATACAAGATAAAATAATGGGAATCAACTTCCCATAGACAAGCATGTTATAGATTGTAGAAGTTTATTATAGAAATCAACACACACAGTATTTAAAGAGTGAAATAAAACTCCAAAATTTTATGAAAAATTAAAAGAGGAAAAACTAGCTAGCCAAAAAGCTTCTCGTGCGAGAAAGATCTTCATAAATTAAGAGAACAAAGAACAGATGACAACCAATCAGTCATAACAGCTTTATGATGAATTGTGCGAGTTCATAGAAATGGAACAATTCGAAATGCGGGAATCATCCAGAGAACAATCACTAGTAAAAGTCATCACGATGAAGATGAGATGAATTGCAAGGATCAATGGCGGTGGTTGACAACCGCCAGTATTACGATTGTGCTTGGAGGATCTTTAGATTTCCTCTCTCTTGCTTGGCTTCCACATCATATGATCAGGGAATCTTCATGAGTCCATTGGAGTTCGGATTTTGCATATACTGAGATGCCACCTCCACCTATAAGTAGCCCCTCATTCCTCATATGAGTGGAGGCCAAGTAAGAGAGAGGAGAGAGCTCTAAAGATCCTCCAAGCACAATCGCCGCCACTGATGGAACCATGCCATGATCCTTGGTCAATCTTCGATCTTTATTATGATGACTTCTACTTGTGATTGTTCCTGCTTTACCTGATTGTGCATTTTAATTGTTCCCGATTTCTATCGTGATTGCTTACGCTCATCATCATCTACTACTAGCAATATATTAATTGATTCGCTGTCACATAATTATTCCTTATATACAATGTAATCCCAGATTAAAGATCTTGTACTCAAAAGTATACATAGGAAGCTTTCGGCTAAGCCGATTTTTCCCTCTTTCGAGGTTTTCCAAGTAAAAAATTGAATTTTATTGTTCACTCTTTAAATGTGTGTGTCTTGGATTTCACAACTAAGTAATACTTTTACTCTACCACAACTGGTTTTCTAGCACGCAACAATTATTTTCTTAGTAGGATACTTTTATGGCATGTTGACACTTGCAAACATATACTTTGATATAAAATCATGTGTCATTTTTCAATATATATATATAATGTGAATTTAAAAATATTGAAATGTAAGATGTGATAATTAAATATTAATTTAAATAATTATATTCTAATTATATCATATTTTAAATTCAAAATTATATAATATGAATTAATTATTAAAAAATTTTATTTTATTTAATTCACGAGAATATGACTAGAACTTTGAATCGCTCATTTGAAGTTGTGAATGAAAGCTCTCTCATCTTTTAGAACTCATATGAAGAAGAAAAATTCCTTATCTAAAAGAAGATATAGTCCATCTATATCTTTCAATTGAAATACCTTGTTCGATTCAATAACAATTTGAACAAGAAAAAAGAAATGTGCCTACCCTACACTTTATATTATTGTTGTTGACCCATAGTTTTCATGCACATGCAAGGATCAATTCATTCATGCAACAATAGTTAATCATTATTGTGAAACAATAGAAATCTCTTGCCATAAAACCTTGCCATAACTCGGTGGATCCCTATTGGTTCAAAGCTCTCTTTTGAGGAACAGTGAGTCTGAGATATGAATTGGGAGAGAAGAGATTAAAAATAGAGTTTTAAATAATACAAATTTTCGTTTTTTTATTTTATTTTGATAATTTCAAATATGAAAAAGGTAAGGGAAAAATAATCAAAAAAATTAATATCAAATATTTTATTATTGTGACATTATGGTTTACTTGTTTCCAATGAGACTCACTGTAATGACCCATACTTGGGATGCTTGGAAGTGATACAATTGTTGTTATTAAAATAATATATTTTTTTAGAAATATTGTTAATATTTAAATTTTTTCCTTTAAAAATTGAACAATCATTTTCTTATATTTACCATATTGCAATTAATAAAATTTATAACAAAATAAAATTTACTATTTATAATTAAATATCGAACATAACAATTCTCACTAAGGAAGAAAAATAGTTACGCAGAAGAGAGGTTCAGAATAAAGAACAATAAAATTCTCAATTTGATGCAGTCAAGAATCCAAAGGAAAATAAACAGAGAAGATGATAATTGTACTTCCTTAATCCAAATCAGTTCCACTCCCAATAGAAGAAAAGTTTACAAGTTCCAACACTCAAAAGAATCTGAGGAAGCTTGTCTAAACCAAATTTCCAGCAGAGACCGCACAAGTATTCTCTAATCCTTCCTCGTTCAATAAACTCGTGGATGCCCGTTGCATTTACAATAATAATTTCTAATTTATCTCCTGAAATAGTTGAAACGCACTATAAATAAAGAAATATATATAAATATAAGCAAAATTATTTCTACCTAAAAAATTTTACAAAGGACATGGCTTCTCTCAGTATCTCATGCAACCGCACCTCATGCATTTGTAAAATGGAATATATGGCGATTAATATGATCATAAGATCAAAGGTCGCTCAAAAGTCGCATCGCTTTTGAGTTGGTTTGATTATGAACAAGCTAAGCCTGGTTTGAATCATTTGAACCGAGACTGGATCATAACATAGTTTGCATGTATATATATATGTGTGTATGAACACGAACAAGCATGCGAGTATATGTATATTTTGAGCTGAAAATTTAGCTCAATAGACCAAAATTAGAATCAATTTCAATGAGATAAGTTTGGCTCAAATTGAATTCATATCATGTTAGCCTATAGCTTTGATCAAATCAAAATCGGATCAAATTGAATGAATTTGAACTGATCTTGACCTGAGATCATATCAGTTTGGCTCAAGTTCAAATCATTAACAGTGCTGCATGAACATCATGTTGGGAGGCTCTTGATCCAATGTTATTATTTTTTTGTAGGGGAAAATATCACTCTTTAAAAATGCTAATAAATAAAAATAAGATTGGAAAACCTACAGTGTAAATATCTCTTTCTGTAGTTGAGGCAAAAACATCTTTGACAAGATCAAGCGCCTCGACTCGAGCGGTGTCATAGCATCCTGTTCATTTTTTAAGCTTTAGAAACTAGAAAAATTGAAACATTCAATTCTAACAAAATTCACTAAACCAAAATAAAATAAAATAAAAACATCTTACCTTAGCAGGTAATAACAAAGGACTAGGAGACTTCAAGCTGGTTGTCTAAAACAGGCACGATGAGGGTTCCATTGCCTTGGAAATCAGAATCACCCTCTCATAGGATCCAATGGCATCATATGAATAGACACAGCCCTTCCCTAAACAGGAGGGCAAAAAGAATAAAGAATGGAGCTGCTGGAAAATAGCTTGAAGAGATTGGGGAAAAATAGAAGTATACCTTCGTTGTCCAGCCCACCAATAATATTGAATGTATAGTAAGGGAAGAACCTTTTATAGTACAGAGTATTTGAAAGAAGCCGAGCCATTGCAAAGCAGCTCATTTGTTTGTTGTGTTGGTGCTGATATATCTAGAAAGAAAAGGTAAAAATTACTCCAAAAAAATTGTAGATATTATACTGGAAGAGTAGTTGCCTGCGTGTGAATGCAATCAGTATAATGTCTAATTCAGGTCTAATAATCATGCTTGTTTCATTAGGCCTACATGAGTTGAACAATATAAACAATGCTGATTTTTTAAATGTGCTAGACAAATGATAGAGTATCATCATTAGCCTTATCTTGGCAAATTTTGTTGTTTTCAAAACAAAAGTAGAAAGTTTTCCAACTTCAAGTAACCAAATGGGCATATGGTTCACGCCTTATGAAATAATATAGCCAAGTCAATAGCTTTGGTTCACAATTCTTTTATGGGATCATTTAAGTCTACAAACACAATAAGCCAAAGTAGTTAAGTCTTAATGTGGACAACTCACTCAAACTATATGAAAATCATGAAAACTAAGAAAAGAGAATTGGTTTTATTAGTTTAAACATGTTTTAATTTCAATTATGTTAGGATGAAAGTAATCATATCTGAATCACAAAACAAAATCGCTCAAGAGAGTACGGACTCCACAGCCCATTTCTTTTATGATTGATCCCTTCCTCCAATAATTTTCTTAGCAATGGTCTCAGACCTCCACCTTATGCACTTAAACCAAGCTCTTCCCCCTTACTCAAGCTTGTTTTGATCCCACATAAAACCTTTATTGAATTTCTCAAATTCCTTCTTTTATTTCTTAGTCTCATTTTTCTCAACTTACATCAAGAACATCATAGTCTGCTATTTATCCTAGCTTCACCCCTTGTTTTCAGCCTCAAGTTGAAGCCTCCTCCATACTAAACAATACAGAAAAAAAAGAGCTCTTCATATGATTAACTCTTTTATGTTTTCCAATTCTGCTCATGTTAAAACATTTAAAAAAAACCATACATAATAAGTTGGGAAGTCTTGTGCATAGTTTAGTTCCACAACTACTCAAAAAATGATGACAAAGGAGTTTCATCATTAAATGATCTCAAGTCATTCCCAACACGGGCATGACATCATTGGAAAGGGAAGGAAGTGACTTCTCCCAAACAGACTAAAACTTAAAACATAAAAGTTTCAGCATTAGATGGCAACAAGTCACTCCAAACAAAAGCATGACATAATAAATTAACTCAATTTTAACTTTTCATTAAGTTATAAAAATCATATTTCCTAACCCAAAAAACAATGAAAAAATAACCGGTAATAAATGTACATAGTTAAAAAATAAAATAAATAATTTAGGAAATAAAGTTGCTGGTCATCAAATTAATTACGACAATGCAAATCATGATGTCTTGTAAAAATAAAGTATCAATTAATCCTAGTCATCCAAATATATAGTTGGAGGTCAAGACTTGTGCTTCTATGATCTTCTTGTAATGGGTGTAAGATAAAGTGATACTTCTAAATCCTCACTATCTCATCATTTCAACATGTGTGCATTCCCTTCTATAAATTCCATAAAATCCAACACAAATCTTGAGGTGTTAACCAAGATCATTTAGTCCAACCCCAAACAACACTTGAGGCCAACCTTAGAGCCATCCAATGGCCTTACTCCAACCATCAACAATATGAATCTTGAGACTTAGGGCCCGCTTTGGGCTGCAGGATGCGGCACAGTTTACACCGCACCGCATGACTGTTTGGATTCGCATCTATTGGCCAAAATTTGGGATTTTGAGCCGCAGCTACCACTGGGACTCGAGGCATCCTTCTACAGCCCGCGGTCTATGACTTTTTTTTCCCTAAATTAGCCCTACGCCTCCGCATTTTAAATCGTGCCAAACAGCTTAGGGCAAGAGAGACGAGAAACCGGAAGAGACATTGTTGCAAATAGTATTTATTAAGTAATTATTATTTAACTTTTCCAAAAAAGTTATTATTATAATACATGTTTTAATCTGATTAATTAATTTTTTAAATCTAAATTACTATTATGATTTATTATATAATTATTAATGAGAATATTCTTAAATTAAATTTATGCTTAATTAATGAAAATATTGGTTTATTTAAAGATTAAATGCTACATTATTTTAAGCTAATTATGATTAAATAGTTTAATTATAATTGATATAAATTTGATGCTAACTAATTAATTTAAAATATAATATTGATTAATATTTAATTTAGAATTAATCTTATTAAATTAAATTAAATTTAAATGAGCTTTATCTAATTTAATTAATTTATTAAAAATTTTAGTTTATGATAATTATAATTTAATAAATTTAATGATCATTGTATATTTGATAATTAAACGGTTTATGATAAATAAATAAAAATTAAAAATATTGATTAATGTTTAATTTATTTAATAAAAAATTGATTATTGATCAATTACTTTAGTGAATAATTAATTAGAGATTTACTAATTAATATTAAACTATATATTTATGATTAATTAATTTATTAATTTTAATATTAGTATTATTTATTATGTGATATATAATTTCTTAATGTAATTTAATGGACTTATGCTTCTATATGATAATCAATTGTCATATTTTTCTGCACTTTGTTAATAACATTTTATTACACAAATAACTATAACAGAGTAGTCTAACCTCTCGGCTGCGCTCCCTCTCTAGCGATTTTGAGTTCCCCTCGGTGGATTGGCCGTTCTCGGGTCTTTGGCCGCTTGTCGGCGTGCTTCTCTCACGCCGCATTTGGGCTCTCCGGTGGTGTGGCGTCCTCGGATTAGACAAATGGCGAGGCTTTGGTCTCTGAATCCGGCCGTCGCTTCTCGGCCTTCCCGACCTTTGCGCTCGACTCCACAGGTTTTATTCAATTGCACTGTTAATGCACACTTGTTAAATCATTCAAAGATGCTTTATCCGTAAGATCCTAGCCCGAATGCTTGGTTAATCTCATTTCTACATCTTATCGTGGGTACTGCGTAATGTGTTCATCGATGTTGAGAAACTTGCTAAGCCCTTGAGTTGCTTTGGTGGGTAAATTCTCCCTTAGACGCCCGACTCTTGATAATATTCGCTCTTTCTTTCATAGTTTAAAATTATCGGGTACTTTCACTGTCATGATCGATCCCGTCACATTCTTATTCAACTCTCAAATGATTTAGATTATTCGCGGGTTTTCGCTCATCGTTCTTATTTTGTGCATAATTGTCATATGCGGCTATTGAAATGGTCGCCCCTCTTTGATGTCAAAGAGGAATCTCTCATTGTCCCTCTTTGGCTTGCATTTCCTAACATGCACATACATTATGTCACTCATCAAGTTTTGTTTGCTGTTGGCGGCCTTTTTGGTAGGCCTTTCCAAATTGACCAAGCAACGGCCACTAGATCTAGGCCATCCGTCAGATTCTCGTTGAGATAGACATCACAAAAAATATCCCAAAGAGGTTTGGATTGGCTCCAAAAATTTGGATATAGTCAAAAGTCAATTGAAAATTTTCCGTCTTTTGCACTCCGCAAGATCCACGCACGCGACCACTCGAATGCTTTGTGCTTCATCCTAATCTCGAAAAAATTTACCGAATAAGACTACCATTAATGGAACTGGAAAACCACTATTCTAGCATATGTGCCTAAAGATACTAAAAAGAACCTCTCCTTCCCACACCAACTCTTGATTTGTCTAGTGGAAAACACTGACCTTGGTACTAAAATGCACATTGAGGGGTGTGTGATACCAATGACAATTTACCTAACCTCACCCCCTTGTAATAATCGGTTTCCCAAGATAGCTCTTTGCTGCATTTAAATCCTACTGAAAATCTGAATGGTAGCCTTATATTGGACACCCAACTAAACAATTTGAATGAGAATCATATAATGGACCAAAACAATGATGACCCTATGGCTTGACATATTGAGAAAGATATTTGTATTACGGTGCTAGAACTTCCCATCTATTTCCCTTGATAATCAACAATTGAACCAAATTTCTCACACTCTATCCAATAGGGAAGAAGGTGAAATCCCCTCTTCTAAAACATTGATAGATCCTTCTACTATTCCGAACTCAAAATCAATCTCTCGATGGAGATAATTTGGATTCGATAGACCTTTTCAAATTGTTAAATACAAAAACCCTACAAAGCAAAATTTCTAATAATAATTTCAATAGAACCACTGCTCTTCTTCCACCCCAAAAAGTTAATGTGGCATCACTTCTTTCCTCTCTTTCCTTTCTTTCTTCTTTTTCCCTTTTGGTTGTCTCCTTATGATTAATTTTCTTATTTGGAATATCCGGTTGTGGGACTCTTCCCTCAATCGTGTTAGAGTCTTTTGGTATCATAATATTAAGTTACTTGTTCTTGTTGAACCTCTCATTAATTCTTCTAAGATTGCTTTTGTCGCTAGATCTCTTGGTTTTCATAATTTCTTCTTCAATCTTAATAATAAAATTTGGTGCTTTTGGCACAACTCCATCACTATTTCCATCATTGATGATCTTAACCAATTGGTTAATGTCAAAATCTCCTTAGGTGATTTATCGGCTTTTGGCTCTTTTATCTATGCTTCTTGTAATAGAGTGGTAGGAATCTCCTTTGGAATCACTTACGCTTCGCTTCCTGCCAACCTTCCCGGTTGGTTGGAGGCATTCAATACTATCATAGCTAGCTCGGAAAGAAGGGGAGGATGTTCTCCTAACCTTCATTCCATGGAGGACTTCTCAAATATGATCCTGGATTTGTCGATCGACATTGGTTTCACTGGGTCTAATTACACGTGGCACAACTCTAGACTTTGGCAGCGTCTAGATAGGACCCTCTTTAATTCTCTCTGGATCAATCAGTGGCCCACTACCACTGTTGAGCATTTGAGCAGAACTTTGTCTGACCATGCTCCTCTTTTGATTTCCTTCAAAAATCCCCCCTACCCCGTCTACTCCCTCTCCTTTCAGATTTCAAAATATGTGGACCCAACATAGTGACTTCACCAATGTCGCTCTCACTAATTGGATGGCCCCTGTTTTCTCGGATAATTTTGTTAAAGGTATGACTCGTCTCTGGCTTAAGCTCAAAAGACTTAAACAAAATCTCAATTGGTGGAATAAACACATTTTCAAAAACCTTTTCACAAATCTTAAAGCTATGGAACAAGAGGTTTGTTCTCTTGAAGAGGTTGTCTCCACGATCCCGATGGCTGGAGGTTGAACATTGCCAAGAATACCTTGGCTAATTATCAAAACATGGAAGAAACCTATTGGCGTCAAAAAGCCGCAAGCAAGCATATTGCTGATGGTGACAGAAACACCAGGTATTTTCATGCCATTTGTAATAAACGGAGAGCCTTAAACTCGATTAAGAAAATTAAGAACTCTAATGGTGAATGGATAACCGATAATAATGATATTAAGGATTCTGTCATTCATCATTTCCAAACTTTATTAAATTCTAATCCGTTGCTGGAAACTTTATCAAACACTCATCTAATCCCCTCTATGACTAATAGTGAGGACAATCATTTACTCACTATGTGTCCTTCTGTAGAGGAGATTAGTAATACTCTTAAGAACATGAACACCGATTACGTTTTGTGGCTATCGACCCACTTCTTTCAGCATTGTTGGTCATTTATTAAAACTGACTTAGTTGATGCTGTTATTGATTTCTTTGATGGCAATCCTATACTCAAATACTTTTCTAGCACTTCTATTGTCCTTATTTCCAAAACTAGCAATCCTGAATCTTGGGGCGATTTTAGACCGATTAGTCTTTGCACCTTTTTTCAAAAACTTATTGCTAAATTAATAAACAATAGACTTAGCTCTTTGCTTCCTAAAATCACCTCCCCTAATCAAAGTTTTGTTAAAACATTCTCGATAATATTCTTCTTGCGCAGGTTCATGACATTAATGTCCCTTCTAGAGGAGGCAACATCATATTCAAATTGGACATCACTAAAGCCTTTGACAATCTCTCATGGGAGTTTCTCTTTCAAATCGAATTTGTTTGGTTTTTCTGATAGTTTTATCCGGATTATAAAAAGGTGTATCACGAATGTCTGGTTTTTGATTATTTTGAATGGTGAGTCCTTAGGTTTCTTTCCTTCTAGCCATGGTTTGAGGCAAGGTGACCCACTATCACCTCTCTTTTTATCATCGCTATTGAATACCTGTCAAGGAGTCTTAACAATCTTTTCGCTAATAATCCCAATATGTCTTTTAAAACTCATGGTGGCTTCCCTATTTCTCATCTTAGCTTTGTAGATGATTTCATTATCTTCTGCAACGGCTCCCTTCATCATGTTAAAATCATTAAGAACCTTCTAAATGATTTTGGTAAAGTTAGTGGCCTTTTTCTTAATGAAGGAAAATGCGCTTTATACCTTCATCTAAGATTCCACCTAATAGACTTAACCAAATATTGAAATTACTAATTTTAAGCAAAATCAACTCCCTCTTAATTACCTTGGGGCTCCGCTCTATAAAGGCCATAAAAGATCACACCTTTTTGATGATCTAATTCAGAAAATTTCTAACAAACTTTTGGTTTGGGAATTTCATTTACTCTCTTTCGGTGGTAGGCTTACCTTGATCAAGAGCACTCTAAATTCCATGCCTATATATCTTCTCCAAACCATTGTGCCTACCAACTCTACCATCAATAGAATTGAGCGTCTATTAAATAAATTCTTTTGGGGAACCAATACCTCCTCTAAAAGAATGCACTGGTCATCCTGGTCCAAAAATTGTGGTACTCTTGAAGAGGGAGGTCTGGGTTGTAAATCCATTAAAGAAGTAATCAATGCCTTCTCCTACAAACTTTGGTGGAATTTTAGGAGCAATAATAGTCTTTGGGCAAAATTCATGACTTCCAAATATTGCCAGGGTAAACATCCTCTCATTTGTCCCTTTAAATCGGGTGATTCTCCCGTATGGAGAAGACTATGTTCACAAATGGGATGCAATCCTTAATTTTTTGGGGCATAAACTCAATTCCTTCTTTTGGCAAGACAACTGAGTGGTGTGGATCCATTGATGACTTACTCTACACTCACTCCACTTTGCTCTTAGAGTTAATTCATTAGGCAAAATCACAAGTGGAATACTAGTAAGATTCTTGATTCTATTCCTTGCTTTCTTACATATGATTACTAATCACTCCTCTAACAATCATGATCAGATTATCTTTAAGCTATCTCATAATGGGGATTTCAACCTTAAAATGTGTGGCTTCACACTAAAGACACTTTCGATTCTTCTATTGTGTTCTCCAAAATGCGGAATAACAATATCCCTCTTCTTACTACATCTAACTTGGTATCCTAAAAAACTTTATTCTTGTTGACTCTTTGTTGTGGGGTAAAGGGTTTTACTTACCCTCTAAATGTCAATGTTGTTCTTATATTGAGAATGTTAACCATGTTTTTTATTAATTAATATTGCCTAAAATTTAGATTTGGTATGATCTATTCAACCTTGTCAATTTTAATTATTCTTTTAATTTATATCAACTTCTTGGAGTTTACTTTGACAATGCAATTAAAATCATAATATTACTCTTATTTGGTTCATATGGATGGATGAAATGATGCTAAACATTGGGATTAATGAATCACATGAGGATTAGAACTAAAACAAAATTTGTGAATTATTTAAAGCCAACCACATCACAAATTTTAAAACATAAATCTGTAGCTAATAAGCCTCAACCTTCGGACCAAACTTACTATCGAAATGATAGAATGGTTTTGGAAGAAACCTCTTGATCATATTATTAAAATTATCTTGTGACTCTGTCTCTAATAATGGCTCAGTTGTGGAGGCATTTTAGACTCTAATATATGTGCTTTTGCTTATCCCCTTATTTCCGACCTTGTACCTTATCTTGAGCTTATGGTCCACAAAGCTTTAGAAATTTGTATTCAAAATGGCTCAATATTTGGATAGAGGTGGGCTCTTCTTGATTGATCTTTTGACTTCTTACCAATGAGCAACGCTTGTTTGTACTACCTCCTCAAGCAAACTAGGGTTCTTCTCTCTCCAATTTTACCATCACTCATGTTTGGCATGAAGGTAGCCTTTGTCTTGATTACCTTGCAAATCAGTGCGAGATTAAACATCTTCTTTGATCAATTTACATTACCCAAATACTTGTGGTTAGCTTGGACAACTCACGGCTTCCTTACCTCGAATCTAATTCTCCTCTTTGCCTCCCTTTTTTCTGGTTTTCTGTTTCCTTGTGTTCTTTATGGATACTCCTCATAGATATCATTCTTTGTCTTGTGCTCTTTGCCATGACTTCGCCTACCCTTCTCCTTTAGTTGGAAGATTTATGTTTTTTGGCATTTACAATATTATGGGGAGATGTTGAACTATATGCACATTAATCTCTTGAATTGGAACCTGTTGCTTGGGGTTACACATTCTTGGTTTTATAACTACAATCCACTTGGGACTTTAATTTCATTGATACAATTATTTCTAAACGAAAGAATTAATCATTCTTTGGAGGAAGTTATCTACTCGATGGGCTTAGATTTTTATACTAACTCCTTTAACCGACTTTTCTCACAATAAGGCTTGGAGCATTGCTACTAACTATGTTGACTCTAGGCATGGATTAGTGTGCATTATCTTTGGTTGATTTTATTTTGTGATTATAGTATCTTTTTTGGCTATTGCTTACATTCCTTGGGACTCTTTACTCCTTAAAGGCCTTATTCATAAGGTTCCATCACTTATCTTTGAAAGGATTTTGGTTGGTTGTTGGGCTTGATTTTACGGTAGTCCTTGCTTGTATAATGTCTAACCTCGGCATGCTGCAAGGGAAAGAAATTGTAATACCAGGACTCTTTTAATGGTTATTTTGGTGAAATCCTTATCTTTGGAATGGATTAGGTTTAATTATTTTTTGGGTTTTGGAGGTTTGTTGTCATGGTTGTTTGTTGATTTGTTTGTTGATTTGGTTTTTTTTCATCGTGGGTTGGGCTGCAGATTTTTACTGCTTTTCCTCCGATTTTCCTCTATTTTGCCATCTACTCTTGTCTTAGCAAGTTACGGTTTTGGACCTTTATTTTCTTAAAATTCACGATTGGTAATGATGTCTCTACTTGGAATCATCTTCTTTCTTTATATTCTAGTGGCTTACAATGTTGCATTAGTTGCTCTCATGGGAGTGACTTGATGCGGATTATTTTTTTTGGATTCTCATTTTGGTGGTGAATCATGATCATTGTTTATATTGTAATCACGCATCTAATGGGTTTGTCTTTGTTACCTTCTTGGATTGGAGTGTCATTTTACATTTAAGAGTATTATAGTCGATGTTGCTTGATGTCTTAAGATTTTGGATGTTTGTGGATTTGGTTTATCGATTAGTTGTCCACACTCTTGTTGTAACTCTATAGTATCTCTTTTACTTTAGTATTGTGCGAGATCCGTGCTTAATCAAGCATTCTCTTGGATCTTAACATATGGTTTGTATACTCTCAATGTTATTATATATGGCAAGCATGTGGGGTATTTCTCCAAAAATTGTGGGCTGAATTGGGATAGTGTTGCTCTTATTATGAATGTTCCTTATGTGGTAACTTTTGATTTTCACTTGTCAATTTGTTTACTGGTGTGACATTATCCTTGATCTCTTAATCTGTGCGGTACTTTAATAATAGTTTTGTAATTTGGGATTTCTTTTTCCTCAGCTTGGTTTCTTAATCCACAATGCATGAGGTGAGCTGTTTGCTCTTAGGGCTGCTATTGAGCACCTATTGGTTGCGTTTCTTTATTGGATTATTTTGTTGGGATATCCCATCTCTACAATAATATCTCTTTGAGGAATGGAATTGTGTTATTTTTTCTATATTAGTCTTCTTTCGGTTTTGCTTCCCATGATCGGGTTTGGAGTTTTTCAAGGATTATCATTGTGTATCTCTGGGATTGTATGCTTAGCTCGATGGTTCTTTGTTTAGGTTGTCTCTTATCTTGGAGATTTATCTTCTTTTTTTCCTTGTCTCCTCGTTTGGCTCTTTCTTTGTTGGTTGTAACATTTGGATCTCATGACCTAAAGATGTTCTCACACAATTGTCACGATGGTGAGGGTTTTGGTATTTACGTCTATTTTGCTACCTTGAGGATAACTATATGCCTTAATTTTTAGTTTATCTACTATTGCCATGTTGAGGAGTTTTATGGCCAATTCTTTGTAACTTCTTATCTTGGATGTCTTAAAATTGCTTTAGATTTTAATGTTGAGCCTCATTTCTATTCACTTGTTGATTTCTTTTATGGAGGTTCCAATGTTGTATTAGATGTTTGGCTTATTGGGGTTGGCTTTGGATTGCTATTTATCTCCTATTTTCTCCGATGCATCACACTGCTACCTCTTTTATTTGGTTGGTTTGTCTTATGCGGTTATTGAAAGAAATTATGGCCACTTTAGTCTTTGCCTATCTTGGAGGTTTTGCCTTTTCTTTGTCTCGTTCTTTGGATTGATTGTCGGCGGTTGGAATGGTGATTACGAATCTTGCTATTGGGCTGCTCTCTTTCTGGTGCTAATTCGGTTGGTGCGGTTCATTCCACGTGTTTATCTTTGTATTTCTTTCTTATTGCTTTCTCGGGACATTAATAACAAGGGGACTATTTCACGGGTTGTTTTACCTTGAAAGATTCATTTACATATCATGTGATTGGGATGGTGTTAATTATAGGCTCATTGACTTATTTATGATTTTTTAGCTAGTTATCTTATGGAGGGATTATATCTTGAACTAATTCCTTCCACGGCTATGGCTATTAGATTACAGCTAAGATGGCTCACTCACTTATGTTTATGTATTCTCATGTCAAGATGGCTATATTGATGATAATTCTCTTGAATGAGACTCCTTATCCTTGACTCTTAGCAATTACCTATATATATTTTAGATATGATTTTGCTTAGGTTTTGCGGTAATAAAGCTCACAAGAATATCAACAGTGCTTCCTTCTCCGTTTGTTGGCTATGATGGCTGATGTTCTCACTCCTTTTTTGGTTGGTAGTAGCTCATGTGATGTAACCCTTCTGGCAAGTTTGGATGCTCATATTTGCATCACGCCCCAACATGGTGTGATTGAGACTTCTATCCCATTTTATTATTATCATACTCATACTATACTATTTTCTTCTATCTTTTTGCATTACCTTTGTTCTAATCTCTCTCTTATTATAGCGTTGTAGGTGTTTCTCTCTTTTATCTTGCGGGTTTGCTCCATATTACCAAGCACTCCTACAACCATCGAGCATTATCTTTTCTTTAGCTTATTATCTTATTATATTAATCATCTTGTATCTTTTGATTGTTTTAATGTTTTCTTTTGCTCTTGGATGTACTTAGTTGGGGATTTACTCCTTAGGCTAATTGTAGCTCTTTGGCGTAGTTTAAGTTTATCCCCTTTAGGACCTTGTTTTTTTGTGGCAATAAAATACCCATATCATGGGGTTTCCCTAAAAAAAAACTATATGAGTAGATTTTGGTAGTTTTTCAAAGCGAGAATCATAGCTTCAACAATAGCAACTTCGTTACTAACTTTCGCACCAACTTCAACTAGTTCTCAAACCTATCCCAAATGGGCCCTCAAAATTGATATCCATTCATCCATTACCCTAGAAGTAGAATGGTTTGTTGGGGATCTCGAAGATGGTATCTCCATTCTTAACCCTCAATTAGCGGAGAACAAAATACAACTCAATCAGGAGACATTTTAATCCAATAAGGATCATGAAAAGTCTCTATATCCATAATCTACCCCCACAAAAGTGCCATATTATCATCCTAACATTTAATAATACCCTCTTTCAAGAAAGATAAAGTAAATCCTTGAAATCCAATTTGATTTTTGATGATTTCATAGGAAACACTTGAATAAATCATTCTTTTCTAAGCATACAATCCCACTTATTGGCATGATAAAGTGCCTTCTCAAAAAAAAAAAAATCTAGGGTAAACTTCGCCTTTTTTTTTGATTGAGTGTGAAAGCTAAAAAATCTAAGGATGTACAATCTCTTTGGAGAAAGTACTCCCCTTTTTATTTCAAAGGCTTTCCAATATTATACTCAAATCATCCAAGCTAGTCCTCCTTTTGGGTATAATTAAGCGGCAGGCCTAAAACTTTTATCAAAATTTAATTCCTACTTATATCTTCTTATGATCACAAAACCCTAATCTTCATAATTCTCACCATATGTGTGCACTTATGCAAAATTTTAAAAAAAAATCTCGTTCTAGGAGGGTCTCAGTTATAATCAGAACCCTAACTTGTTACCCATTATCATTTGTTAAGGATTTTCATAGTAATCACAAAGGAGATACCACTGGTGACAGCTTTAGATCATAAAGTGGAAAAAGATTTGTTGCAGCAAAATCATGGTTGGGGAATATTGATACAAATAGTATGATTTATAGTATAATTTCATGTAATGAAAATTGAGAATTCACTTATCATACATCGCCAATTAATTTAACTTTCTTTAGATGTAAATAGGCAATACTAGAATTAAAACCCAACAACAACAATAGCAAGCCTTTATCCCACTATGTGGGGTTGACTACATGAATAATTTCTCTCCATTGTATCCTATCAAGTGTTAAATTCTTATTTAATTCTAATAAACTAAGATCATTTTTTATACATCCTAACCAAGTCTTTTAGGATTACCTCTACATTTCTTAATATAAGACACATCTAATACATCTACTCTCTATTTGGATCATCGGCGACCAAAGCTTTATTGGGCCAAACTATCTCTCTCTAATCTAATCTATCATTATAGCTACTACAACCTTATCATGTATATATTCATTTTTAGCTCAAAGAGTCAAGCCACTCATCCTACATGTGCATCCTCATCAGTGCAATACCTAACTTAATTTATGATTCTCTTTTATTGGCCAACATTATATACCGTAAATTATTGTAAGTCTTACCACCATTTTATAAAATTTTTCCTTAAGACTAAGCGGTGCTTTTATATCACACAATAGGGATGTTAGTCATCCAACTTGAATTTTACTTTAATCCCCATCTAATTCAACATCATTTTGAACAATAGACACGATATCAAATGTTCACTCTTTTTAATGACTTGATCATCTAATGTCACAACCTCACCATTAAATCTTTTATAACTAAAATTACACTCCATATAAACTAGAATTAAAACCCAAGAGATAGAAAAATAATGAAATAAATTGAAATTCATGGAAGAATTATAAACACAAAATCAATGAGCAAGGTGATTTTAATTTCCACAAATTAGATTTTAAATTAAAAGCACTAAACAAGCACTCAAAAGAATCACACATTCAACTTCAACTCATAAGATTGAAACTAGAAGAGAAACTTCATTCAAGCCAAAAGTTCCTAATTACACGCTTCTAAACAATTATCTATAGAATCATAATCGAAAAGGATATGATTGGCATATAAGTCTAAGTTTCATCTAAGTTTAAATTAAAATCTCAAAATTCTCATATAAGAAGCCAATCACATTAAGCGTCGCCAATCTTACCACAAAATCAAGAACCTCATAGAATTCTTAAAGGCAGCCCTTTCTAGCAAACCAAATGCCAATACCACAAACTTTGAAAACAACAAGATCCAAAATTATTGCATCCCCTAGTGTTCAAAAAACCAAAATGCAAGCATTGAGGTCAAGAAAAAGACTACATATTTCCAATATTGCAACTAACATAAAAACATAAGAATCAAACACCACCACCCTTTACAATAGAAATTTCAAATTCCACCGCCCAACACCACAATAATTCCAATTAATCAAAATAATTATAAGAGGGTAAAGCCACCAAATTATAAGTAAACCACCCCTCCAAACTCCAACATAACCCCACATGAGGCTAGAAATGAGGCTCGAACTTGAGGTCAAGCGGTGGAGTAGTATGAGACTTCGAGAGCACTGATGAGCGTCGGAGAACAAGGGGCAAATTGAAAGGTGACAACAAAGGGAGAAGTCAACGATTACAACAAGGTTACTTTCCTTCTTTTGAAAAAAAGAGCAATAAAGTAATTTCAAATAAAAATTCATCGTCCATAAAAACTTTCCTTTCTCCACCAAATGAGAAAGATAAGAAGAAAAAAGAAATATATATATATATATATATATATACTTTTATATATAGGTTATGACTATTTTAAATACATATTTTTTTTAACGAGTCAACTCGATGAACCAATGAACCAAGCCATATCGAGCACATGACTTGATAAGCTCAACTCGTGAGCTCAATATCGAACTGACTTCAAGCTGGCTCAGCTCACTTACACCTCTATAAGGGAATAAATACAAAGATTTCCACCAAGCCCTATCATTATGATATTGTCTCTTAACCAAAACTCTTCCATTTATTTGATTTTTTTTTAAAAGTGATGTTTTTTTCTCTTCTTTACTTTTATTATTTTTTTATTTTTTATAAGATGAAAGTTTTATGATTATTTGATTTCTAGATTCACCTTTGTTTATTTATTTATTCATTTATTTTTTGGAGATGAAATTGATGTCAAGATTTTTTATATCTATTATTTCAAGGATGAAAATTGCTATCTTTGTTTCCTCTCAAATATCATGCTAGGATATTTCAGGGCCAGCTTAGGGTTATACTATTTTAATGCAAAGTTAAAAAGAGGTAGATAATTCTAATATGGAAGATTTACATACATAGCACACAATTCTTATGTATTTACATATCATAGCTTAATGTTTGATATTCACAAATATAACACTATTCTAAGCATGAAAATGTGCATTTCACTTTAAAAAGTTAATGATAATGCTATTTTTGATGTAATATTAAAGATTTAAGTGTTATGTAAATATTAAAGATTAGATGTTACATATGCAAATGTATAAATATTGTGTGATATGTATGTAAATGCCCTTCTAATATTCATATCATATGATGCTAATGTAATGAGATTTTAAATAGGTCAATAACAAACAAAAGGGGTCCTTTCCAAGTATAACGTTCCAGCTACAATGCTAAAATTCAGAAGGTGCATTTTTTAAACCAAAGGGAATTACGTTCCATTTGTAATGTCCGAAGGGCACCGTAAATGCTCTTTTATAGCGATCCGATTCTTTTATCTGGATCTGCCAATATCCTGATTTTAAATCAAATTTGGAAAATATTTTTCCATTATGCAATCTATTTAATAAATCCCTTTTATTAGAAATTGGATATCTGATTCATTTTAAAACTTTGTTTAACGACTTGTAATTAATTACAAGTCGCAGTCTTTCTCTTTCCTTTTCTGCCGAATTCATAACATAGAATGTGGTACAGCTCCAAGAGGAGTAGGATTGTCGAATTATTCCTTTCTTTAATAAATCAATCTCTTCTTTGCATAAAGCAAGGTAGTGCTCGTTCATCTGACAAGGATGAGCTTTAGTGAGAATGTCCCATTCATTGAAATTAGGAGCTCCCAATTATGTAGCTAATTTTTATCAAAACCTTGCCAAAGATGTAGCCCCACACTCTTTGACAGATTAAAAAATAATCCCTCACCATGGTCTGATACTCATACCATGGCAGTGTGCAAAATTAAAGAAAAGATTCAAAACCTTCCCTGTCTTAATCTTGCGGACCCTACTAGTCAAGAACTCTGAAATGACAGAGTTCCCCTTGAAAGAAGAAGACCTAAATAGATGGTCTCTCCCCAAAATTGATAAAGCTACTATTATTAAATAAAAGTTACTTTGCTTAGAGGTATAAAGGTACTACTTTTGGAAAGTAGCAATTATTTCTTTGGTGGGACCCACTTTATGTAAAAGGTTCCTTCTTTGGTGAAGAAGCCTACTTTTGGAAAGTAGAAATTATTTTTTCGGTGGGTGCTTTATGAATTTAAGTTTCTGGATTCCGTCGGCCGTCGAAGACTACATGTGTGAATATAGATAAGGTGATTAAACACCTTTGATTTTAAGATTTTTTTGAGCGTTCCTTATGTTGAATCTCGGTCTCATGAGGATAATGTCTTTTGATGCTTTGTAGTACCTCATCTACTGATAGCTCAAAATCTGTAGTTTGTTTAGGATCGTTAATTCAGAATAAGCTTTAATAATGACTTTAATTTGCTTGAGCTTATCCTCAATGTTGATTGAATTCCACTATTTTAGTAAAAATTATCTTTAAAAGACCAACTGATTGAAGGGGTCCTTTCCAAGTATAACGTTCCAGCTCCAAATCCATGGGATTTGGCAATCCGTGAAGAAATGAGCAAGATTTTATCCTTGAATAATTTTTTTGGGATTAATAGCCCTCATTTTGTGGGCGACATCCATTGAAGACTTCTTTGATTGGATCTGGAAGAATATTTAATTCTACTCCAAAATAGTTCCACCATCTGAAGAACCACATTGAAAGTTCTTTGTTGATAATATCTTTGTTCATTATGAACATCCATGAATGCCTTCGTTTGTCATTGAGAAGGAAGAAGGCCTTCATCATACTTACACATAAACCAATTTATGCCAATTTTGTAAATTAGTGGAGGATAAGAATACATTTTTCTCTTAGAATGGAGTTATTAAACTTTGATGAAATATCTTTTGTATAACACATTTGCTATACAAAATTGTAATTCGTCGATCACATGATTAATCTCAATACACTTTAATTGTATTAAGATTTTTTCATAATTTTCTTTTGAGAGATTAGATTCAAATGGGAAAGGATTTTTTCCAAATATCTTTCAAATAAGGCCAATGGATTATTTATTGAATAATCAGAGGGATTAATTTCAATAATATTCTATTTTATTTCTTTAGAGAAATAAGCAGGTTCTTATTGCGACATCTTTTAGGGATGGTGTTGCGACTTTAGTGGGTTCACCCTTTTAGTTGAAGAGGAAGTACCATAAAGATAAGTTTGCAAATTAATCATGCCAATTTTTGAATTGGGATCTTTGCCATTAGAGCGGCTATGGCCACGACCTCCATGAAAAGAAAGACGCCCTCGGTTAGGAGTAGTCATTCTTCCATGCAGGGTGATCCACCCTTGATCGTCCCTGCAAGAATTCATAGGTAAGAAAATCAGGAAGAGAATTTTCAATACCTTTAATGAATTCGATGTCAAAATCGAAGACAGAGAGCTGCAATTGCCATGATGCAAAAATTTATTTTGAAACTAAATTTTTGACATCTTGATGTATTTGAGAGCAGTCAATCTGAAGAGAAAATCTTTGAGTAAATCATCTTGGAATTTTAAGATGCACTTAATCACATAAAGCATTTCTTTTTTGATAATTGAATACTTTTGTTGAGTAGGATTCCATTTACCAGAAATAAAGCGAACTAATTCTTCTTTAGAATTCTTTCACTGCTTTATGATACCTCTATAGCCCTTATCAAAGGCATCTATTTCAATAATTTTGAAAATAGTAGGGTCCGCAAGATTAAGACAGAGAAGGTTTTGAACCCTTTCTTTAATTTTGCGTACTACCATAGTATGAGTATCATCATGGGATTCTTTTTAATCTATCAAGAGTGGGGCATCTTTGGTGAGTTTTGATAGAAATCATAATTGAGAGCTCTAAGAACCAATGGTTTTATCTAAAATGATATCAAGAAATTTGTTAGCAAATTCAATACTTCTATTAATTAGTATAATAGAAGCATTGGATATATTATGGCCTAAAAATCTTATTTTAGTTTGAAATAATTTGATTTTTGGCTCTAAAATAACTAATCCATTTTTGAAAATTAACCATTTAAATGTTTTAGATGGTTGAAGTGTTCGTTAATATTGTTTGAGAATACTAGAATATCATCAATATAGACTAAAATATATTTAAAATAATCTCTAAATATATTATTCATGATATGCTGAAATTCAGAAGGTGCATTTTTTAAATCAAAGGGCATTACGTTCCATTCTTAATGTCCAAAGGGCACCGTAAATACTATTTTATATAGTGATCTTTTATGGATCGCCAATATCTTGATTTTAAATCAAATTTGAAAAATATGTTTGTATTATGCAATCTATTTAATAAATCCCTTTTATTAGGAATTGGATATCTGATCCATTTTAAAACTTTGTTTAGCGGCTTGTAATTAATTATAAGTCGCAGTCTCCCTCTTTCCTTTTCTGCCGAATTCATAACATAGAATGCGGTACAACTCCAAGGGGAGTAGGATTGCCAAATTATTCCTTTCTTTAATAAATCAGTAATGTCTTCTTTGCATAAAGCAAGGTAGTGCTCGTTCATCTGACAAGGATGAGTTTTAGTGGGAATGTCTCGTTCATTGAAATTATCAATGTACGGGAGATCCACTACATGAGTCTTTCTTTCCTAGAAAGTAATTGGGTTGTGGCCATGGAAGAATGACTACTCCTAATCGAGGATGTCTTTCTTTTTATGGAGGTCGTGGCCATGGCCACTTTAATGGAAAAGAACCGATCAATTCAATAATTGGCATGATCAATTTGCAAACTTATCTTTATGGTACTTCCTCTTCAACTACGGTTGAAAAGGGTGAACCCTCTAAAAAAGCAACACCATCCCTAAAAGATGTCGTTGCACAAGAACCTATTTATTTCTCTAAAAAATAAAATAGAATATTATTGAAATTAATCCCTCTGATTATTCAATAAATAATCCGTGGGCCTTATTTGAAAAATATTTGGAAAACAATCCTTTCCCATTTGAATCTAATCTCTTAAGAGAAAATTATGAAAAAATCTTAATACAATTAAAGTGTATTGAGATTAATCATGTTCATGTGATTGAACCATACAATTTTCTTTAGCAAATGCGTTATACAAAGATCTTTCATCAAGCGAATGGGTATAACTCCATTCCGGAGAAAAATGTATTCTTATCCTCCACTAATTTACATTGACATAAATTATTAGTGTATAAGCTATGATGAAGGCCTTCTTCCTTCTCAATGACAAACGAAGGCATTCATGGATGTTCATAATGAACAAAGATATTATCAATAAAGAACTTTCAGCATGGTTCTTCAGATGGTGGAACTATTTTGGAGCAGAATTAAATATTCTTCTAGATCCAATCAAAGAAGTCTTCAATGATTGGATGGAAGCTGCCCCCAAAATGAGGGCTATTAATCCTGAAAAATGATTCAAGGAAAATCTTGCTCATTTATTACCAACTCCATGGATTTGGGCTGCGTTATACTTGGAAAGGACCCCTTCAATTGGTCCTTTAAAATAATTTTATTAAAATGGTGGAATTTAATCAACATTGAGGATAAGCTCAAGCAAATTAAAGCCATTAAAAGCTTATTCCTCATTAACGATTCCTACAAATTTTGAGCTATAGGTGACATTATTAAGCATCAAAGACGTTATCCTCATGAGACCAAGATTCAACATAAGGAGCGTCTCAAAAAAAATCAACTCACCAAGGTGTTTAATCACCTATCATATATCTGTGAGTCTTGGCGGCGTAAATCACTGGAAACTTAAATTCATAAAGCGGATCCACCAAAGAAATAGTTGCTACTTTCCACGTAGCTTATCTTCACCGAGGAACCTACTTTACATAAAGTGGGTCCCCAAAAAAATAATTGCTACTTTCCAAAAGTAGCCATCTTATAATATTATATACCTTTGCTTAGCCTCTAAGCAAAGTATCTTTTTTATTTAATAATAGTAGCTTTGCTTAACAGTAAAGTTTCTATTTAATAATTATACTATTGTAACTTCAGCGTTTCTCTTTGTTTAATAATTGTACCTTTGCTTGCAAAGTCTCTCCTATGCCTCCACCTCATATAAGGAGGCTTTATGTATTATGTGTGCTTTCGGTTTTCCTTCTCCTCTTCTCTTCTATTCTCCTCTTGTACTCTCCTTAGTTCTTCCTCCTTCCTGCCTACTGTCATCATGTAAGTTATTTTTAAGTCCTCCATTAATTTATAGTACAAAATTGGCATAAATTATTGGTGCTATGTGCAAGCTATGATGAAGGCCTTCTTCCTTCTCAATGACAAACTAAGGCATTCATGGATGCTCATAATGAACAAAGATATTATCAACAAAGAACTTTCAGCATAGTTCTTTAGATGGTGGAACTATTTTGGAGTAGAATTAAATATTCTTCCTGATCCAATCAAAGAAGTCTTCAATGACTGGATGGAAGCTGCCCCCAAAATGAGGGATATTAATTCCAAAAAAAACCATTTTTTTGGTAATTAAAACAGCAACTTGAGCAGATTGAGCATAGTAACTGCAAAACCATGCGACGAAAGGAAGCAGCTGACAGTGAGTCTTTGCAAATTAAGTATAAATTATCATCTGTGGTGTGTCAAGATGATATTTGTATTCAAATGCCTTTTATTTTAGTCAAAAATTTGACACAACACATTATTTTGGGAACTCCTTTTCTTCTTAAAATAATGCCTATCGCTAGAATTGATGATACTGGAATTCAATGTTTTCATTGGAATAAAGAAATCACATTCTATTTTATCACCAATCCTAAAGAAATTATCATAAATGAAATGAATAGGATTAATAATAAGTCTATGCATATAAATTATTTACAAGAAGAAATTGCTAGTTTAACCTTTAAACAACAAATTTCTTCCCCAAAATTCAAAGAAAAAATTCAAAATTGCCACCAAACATTCAAAAAGGAAGTTTGTGGTGACAACCCAATTGCATTCTGGGAATGAAAGACTCATGTAGTTGATCTCCCATACATTGATAATTTTAATAAACAGGACATTCCCACTAAAGCTCATCCTTGTCAGATGAACGAGCACTAACTTGCTTTATGCAAAGATGAGATTGCTAATTTATTAAAGAAAGGAATAATTCGGCAATCCTACACTTCTTGGAGCTGTACCGCATTCTATGTTATGAATTTGGCAGAAAAGGAAAGAGGAAGATCCTGACTTATAATTAATTACAAGCCGTTAAACAAAGTTTTAAAACGGATCAGATATCCAATTCCTAATAAAAGGGATTTATTAAATAGATTGCATAATGCAAAATATTTTCCAAATTTGATTTAAAATCAGGATATTCAGATCTAGATAAAAGAATCGGATCGCTATAAAATAGCATTTACGGTGCCCTTCGGACATTACGAATGGAATGTAATATCTTTTGGTTTAAAAAATGCACCTTCTGAATTTTAGCATATCATGAATGATATATTTAAAGATTATTTTAAATATATTTTAGTCTATATTGATGATGTTCTGGTGTTCTCAAATAATATTGACAAACACTTCAACCATCTAAAAACATTTAAATGGTTAATTTTAAAAAATGGATTAGTTATTTCAGAGCCAAAAATGAAATTATTTTAAACTGAAATTAAATTTTTAGGCCAAAATATATCAATGCTTCTATTATACCAATTAATAGAAGTATTGAATTTGCTAACAAATTTTCTGATATCATTTTAGATAAAAACTCATGGTTCTTAGGAGCTCTCAATGTAATTTTTATCAAAATCTTGCCAAAGATGCAGCCCCACTCTTTGATAGATTAAAAAAGAATCCCCGACCATGGTCTAATACTCATACCATGACAGTGCACAAAATTAAAGAAAGGGTTCAAAACCTTCTTTGTCTTAATCTTGCGGACCCCTAGTTTCAAAATTGTTGAAACTGATGCCTCTGATAGGGGTTATGGAGGTATCTTAAAGCAGCGAAAAAATTCTAAAGAAGAATTAGTTTACTTTATTTTTGGTAAATAGAATTCTACTCAGCAAAAGTATTCCATTATCAAAAAAAAACTACGTGATTAAGTGCATCTCAAAATTTCAAGATGATTTACTTAATCGACATTTGTCCTTCTTATTTCTCGGTCAAATACATCATTGTCAAAATTTAGTTTCAAAATAAATTTTTGCATCATGAATCGTCTTGTCGCGATTTGGAATTCATTAAAGGTAATGAAAATTCTCTTCGATTTTGACCCATGAATTTATGTAGTGATGATCAGGGGTGGATCACCCCTCATGAAAGAATGACCACTCCTAACTGAGGAAGTATTTCTTTTCATGGAGGTCCCGGCCGTGGCCACCCTAATGGCAAATATTCGATCAATTCAACAATTGGCATGATCAATTTGCAAACTTATCTTTATAGTACTTCCTTTTCAACTACGGTTGAAAAGGGCGAACCCTCTAAAAAAGTAGCAACACTATCCCTGAAAGAAGTCGTTGTACAAGAACCTATTTATTTCTCTAAAGAAATAAAACATAATATTACTAAAATTAATCTCTCTGATTATTCAATAAATAATCCGTTGGGCCTTATTTGAAAGATATTTGGGAAACAATCCTTTCCCATTTGAATCTAATCTCTCAAGAGAAAATTATGATAAAATCTTAATACAATTAAAGTGTATTGAGATTAATCATGTTCGTGATCAGACGAATCATACAATTTTGTATAGTAAATGCGTTATACAAAAAATCTTTCATCAAAGTGAATGGGGTCTAACTCCATTCCAAGAAAAAATGTATTCTTATCCTCCACTAATTTACAAACAAAATTATTGGTGCTATGTGCAAGCAATGATGAAGGCCTTCTTCCTTCTTAATGACAAATGAAGGCATTCATGGATGTTCATAATGAATAATGATATCATCAACAAATAACTTCCAACACGGTTCTTCATATGGTGGAACTATTTTGGGCTTAAATATTCTTCGGATCCAATCAAAAGAGGTCTTCAATGATGGAAAGCGCCAAAATGAGGGCTATTAATAGAAAAAAATTCAAGGACAAAATCTTGCTCATTTCTTCAGTGCCAAATCCAGATTTGGAGTCGTTATACTTGGAAAGTACCCCTTCAATTTGGTCCTTCAAAGATAATTTTTTACTAAAATGGTGGAATTCAATCAACATTAGGATAAGCTCAAGCAAATTAAAGCCATTATTAAAATTTCTAAGTTAACGATCCCTCAAAAACTATGGATTTTGAGCTATCGGTGAAGTACTAAAGAATCAAAAGTTATCCACATGAGGAGAGATTCAACATAAGGAATGTCTCAAAAAAATCTATGAAAATCACCAAGGTGTTTAATCACCCTATATATCTGACGATTGGCGAGTCTTGACGTCGGTGGAATCAGGTGGAGAAACTTAAATTCATAAAGCGGACCACCGGAAGAAATAATACTTTCTAAAAGTAGCGCTTATCTTCACCCAGGAACCTACTTTACATAAAGTGGGTCCCACCAAATGAAATAATTGCTACTTTCTAAAGTAGCCATCTTATAATATACCTTTGCTTTAGCCTCTAAGCAATGTATCTTTTATTTAATAATAGTAGCTTTGCTTAACAGCAAAGTTTCTATTTAATAATTATATTATTGCTTAGCTTCTAAGCAACATTTCTCTTTTGTTTAATAATTGTACCTTTGCTTCTAAGCAAAGTCTCTCCTGTGCCTCCACCTCTATATAAGAAGGCTCTGTTTGTGTATTATGTGCTCGATGCTCAGTTTTCCCTTCTCTTCTCTTTTCTCCTCTTGTACTCTCCTTAGTTCTCTTCTACTTCTTTCATTGTGTAAGTACTTTTTAAGCTTTAATAAATAAGTGTTTTATATATCTTGGTTTAAGTCTGGTATCAGAACCATGATGGGGTAAATCCCTGGGGAGGGGAAGGATGTAAGAGATTTGTTGTTACATGTCACCATGCTTTGGATGAACCAGTACTTTGTTCATTCCTCCCATGGCTTTATCAGTCTTCTTAAATGGCCTTCCATGCCTTGATAGTGATAAGTCCCATTTATTATTGTATGGATAATTCTTTGGTAGAGGTTTATATTCCCATCTTAATCAAATGGCCGTAAATCCTATTAAAGGCTTAAAGGGTATATGTCCTATTTTTTTATGCAGGAAGATTATTCTCTAATGGAGGTTTATACTTCATTTGTTTTATCCTTATGTGATAATTTGTTTTAAATTCCCCCTGCATCATCTTCCTCTGTCCCTTTTCCCCTTTTGGTTATATGGCTTCTACATCTTCTGAAGTAAATTCTAATCTAACAATTAGGAGAAATAATAATTTAATCAAGAACTCTGAAATGGCGAGAGTTAATGAAGAAGACCTAAATAGATGGTTTCTCCCAAGATTGATAAAACTATCATTTATCAATTTGGAACTTTTATTTTAAGGGAAAATCTTCGTGAATTGTAGAACAAACCATTCAGATCAAATGGATAAAACCATTTATCTACTAACATTTGAAGATCTGCATAAATATATCCAAGATTTTAAATATACTCATATAGGGATGATACAGATAGCATTCAAACCTTTAACCCTTAAAGGTCTAAATGCTTCTATTTTAGCAAGCCTAAGAGATGGTAGATGCCTCCATTGGGCTCAATCCCTTATGAGTGTTGTAGACTATGCTTTATGGGCGGTTTATTTCAATACCTTTCCCAATCTGTGTTTATCTCTTTCTGATATAAATCTTTTTGAAGCTCTAAAATTATATTTACAGCTTTATGGTTATGATTTTCTTTCGGGTTCTAAAACTATTGCTCTAATTTTCAAAATTCATTTTTGCATTTTAAATACTCTAAATCCTAGAGTTTGGAAAGCTATTCATCTAGCCAAACTACACTGATTGAAACAAATCTGTTAGCATCCAATTTCTACTAACAGAGTGATTAAATGGAATGAGGTGGTATTTTTCTCAACTATACCATCTACTTACCAAGACCTTCCATTAATCAAGATGTAGATCAGATAATTCAAACAGGTGATGGCGATGTTGAAGTTAGATTCAAATGATCCATTACACTTCCTAGGGTTTCTATCCCTTTGAAACTCTGGAAGAGTCAGATGGTTCACACACACTCACGAACTATCGGTGAGGCCCTTCAATCATATCTATCATCTAGTGAGAGAAAATTAATCTCCCACTCCATCTGAAATGAACTTTAGTCTTAATGAGCTACAATAGGTTCTAAGACTAGAGGTTGTTTTGAAGGAATACTTCCAACCAAAGTATGATAATTTTCATACTTCATAGAAGTTTTACTTCAACACCAACGTCTCAAATAAATGATTTATATTTTGAAAATGAGAGAAAGAAATAGTCAAGGCAACTATTCCTTTCATCGCATGGTTTTCGATTACTATGTTGCTCATTTTGCTATTTTAACTACCAAAAAATGGCAAACAGAGCAAGAAAAAATAATTGAAGCATCTTATCCTCCATCAGTTGTAAAAAAGGTGGATGATAAACCTTTAGAATTACCGGCCTTCAGAAAAATAAGTTTGATCCATAAATTCTAAACAAATTTATTACTGTAATTAAACAACTTAATTATATTTAAATAATCATTGATCATCTTTTTTTTGGCTAGAATCAAATCGATTAGATGCTTAAACAAAATGTTTCTAGCTAGTAAAAGCTTAAAAAGCTTCTATAAACCCATTTGTGAAACCTTTTATCCAACCAACCACCTCGCGGCTCTTAAGTTAGGACTCTCTTCTGAAGACATTCAGAATTTGATTCTAAATTTAAGTGAAAAGTATGTAGGAGCTCTTAAATATATCAGTCAGTTGGATGAAGATTCAAATGAATCCTCAACCAAAATTGATACTGATCAATCAAGTAATATTGACAAAGTTCAAAACTATTTTCAAGAATTACAAGATCCTCATCCTCCTTTTGATATCCAAAAACTTTCTTATCCAAAGAAAAATTTGGAAAAACATTATTATAAAAAACTCACTCCTGATTTATTATTTGAGGAAGATACTCATTTAAGGAAATTCTATGATGGAGATTCTTTATATTAATATTGATGGACTTTCGAACATCAAATCATTCATACCCTTCATCGAATGCTTATGTTTGCTTCTTCTTTGTTCAATCTAGACATTAAGCAAAACCACATATTATGTTTCGAGCCATCATTTCGGATTCTCTACTCGAAAGGATGGTGGGATAACTCACTATTCCTCAAAGGGAAGACCTCCTTAGCAAAATTAATTTAAGTACTAAGGATCTTCCAAAAGAACAGCAAAAACCTAATGATAATTCAGTCTATAATCTTCTTCAAATAATTATAGATCATTTTGCTGGATCCATTGGAGATCAAGGAGAAAAAACTCACCCCTTACTCCAAAAACTAAGATGTCAATCCTTAACCCATTTTCGATGGTACAAGGATATATTTCTAGCAGCGTCATGACACTTTATGATGCAGCCTTCTTTGGAAGCAAAAAATTCATTGAAGGCCTTCTAATCTATTTTTGAAAAGGTTAAGGTTTCTCTTCACCTCTTGATGGAACCATTCCATATAAAACTCTTACATATGAAAACCTTATTTTATTAAAAGCTGGTTTTAATTTGCTCGATCTTAAATTAAAAGATCAAATGAAAAGAGAACGTTTACTTGAGTGCAAATAGCTTAGCAATTACGATCAATTCAACTGTGATCCTCAGGTACATCCTTTATCTTCCAAACACAAGGGAAAAACATGAAAGACTATTTTTCCTATGCATGAAAAAGCACATCATAAAAAATGTGACAAATTCACGCACAAACACAGGCACTCTCATCCCTCTGGTTCTAAAACCAAAGAGACAAGAGAAATAAAATGTTATAAATGTGGCCGTACAGGTCATTATGCTAACAAATGCACAGTCAAGAAGAAGTTAAATGAACTTCAGATTGATGAAGGACTAAAACAAACTCTGATGAAAATTCTGCTTACATCCTCTGATTCTGAAAAAGAATCAAAAGAAGAAGAAGATCATATTTCATTCTCATCAGATTCTGATAAATCTGATAAATCTAACTGTTGCAAATCCTGTCAACAGATAGATTTTTATAAAAATATAATAAATTTGGACAGTGCATATCGCACACGAGCAATTAATTAAATTAGCACAAGTTGAAGATGATTCAACTCGTGATAAAATTATCGATCTTCTTAATGATAAGAAGAAAGATAAACTAGAAAAATTTAATTATAAGCCTCCTATATACTCCTTATCAGAAGTATTTAAGAAAAAATCTGAGGCAAGTTCATCATCTTCTAATTGACTTCTTTAATAGAATTAAAGAAACTAAAATTAGAAGTTTAGCAAATTAAAGCTAAGCAAGAGCAAATGAATGGTCGTCTAATGGATCTTGAAATTAATCAGAAGACACCCAATTCATTTGAAAATATAGAAGCCGATTCTAATCAAGATCCAGGTTTCTTACAAAATATTCAAAGGGCAATATACCAGAAATGGTATATTTCCATCAAATTAATTATAAATGAAGAATTTATTTTACCAAATTTAACTGCTCTAGTTGATAGTGGAGATTTAAATTGTATACAAGAAGGAATAATTCCTTCTAAATATTTTGAAAAAATTAGCCAGCGGTTAAAGGCAGCCGACGGTGAGTCTTTACAATCTCTGGTAGAGGTTTATATTCCTGTCTTCATTGCAAATGGCCATAAATCCCTATTGCGTGAGGTTTGAAAGGGTTGTAAGTCCATTTTTTGTTATGCAGGAAGATAATTCTCTAATGGAGGTTTATACTTAGTTTTTTTATCCTTATGTGGTGATTTATTCCAAACTCGCCCTGCATCATCTTCCTCTCTCCCTTTTTCCCCTTTTGGATATATGGCTTCTACTTCTTCTGAAGTAACTTCTAATCTAACGATTACGAGAAATAATAATTTAATAAAGAACTTTGAAATGGCAGAGTTTCCCTAAATAGATGGTCTCTCCACAAAATTGATAAAACTATCATTTATCAATTTGGAACTTTTGATTTTAAGGGAAAATCTTTAGTGAAAACTATAGAACAAACCATTACTGTAGATCAAATGGATAAAATTCTCTGGAACTCTGAAAGGATGGTGGGATAATTTTCTCACTGTTCCTCAAAGGGAAGACCTCCTTAGCAAAATTGACTTAAGTACTAAGGATCTTCCAAAAGAACAACAAAAACCTAATGAAAATTCAGTCTATAATCTTCTCCAAATCTTCTTTGGATCCATTGGAGATCAAGGAGAAAAAAACTCGCTCCTCACTCAAAAAATTAAGATGTCCATCCTTAACCCATTTTTGATGATACAAGGATATATTTCTAGCACGCGTCATGACACTTTATGATGCCGATAGCCTTCATTAAATGCAAAAATTCATTGAAGACCTTTCCAATCTATTTGCTGAAAAGGTTAAGGTTTCTCTTCACCTCTACGATGGAACCATCCCATATGAAACTCTTACATATGAAAACTTATTTACATGTATTAAGCGGTTTAGCAATTTGCTCTGATCTTAAATTAAAAGTGGTTTTGCTTGATGTCTAGATTAAACAGTAGCAAACATAAGCATTCGATGAAGGGTATGAATGATTTGATGTTCAGAAAGTCCATCAATATTCCATTCATATAAAGAATCTCCATCATAGAAATTTCCTACGAAATGAGTATCTTCCTCAAATAATAAATCAGGAGGAGTGGGTTTTTTATAATAATGTTTTTCCAAATTTTTCTTTGGATAAGAAAGTTTTTGGATATCAAGAGGAGGATGAGGATCTTGTAATTCATTCCTCCCATGGCTTTATCCCATCTTCATCGCAAATGGCCATCCCTGTTGCGTGATGCTTGATAGGGTGATAAGTCCTATTTATTGTTGACTATCTGCAGGATAATTCTCGGTAGAGGTTTATATTCCGTGTTCATCAAATGGCCATAAATCCAGTGAGGCTTGAAAGGATTGTAAGTCCTCTTTTTTGTTGTTGTCAGGAAGATAATTCTCTCAGGTTTATACTTAGTTTATTTTATCCTTATGTGGTGATTTGTTTCAAACTCTCCTGCATCATCTTCCTCTCCCTTTTCCCCTTTTGGATATATGACTTCTACTTCTTGAAGTAACTTCTAATTTAAGAGAAATAATAATTTAATCAATAACTCTGAAATGGCGAGTTCCCTTGAAGATGACCTAAATAGATGGTCTCTCTCCCAAAATTGATAAAACTATCATTTTGGAACTGACATGGCGATGTTGATTGAACCCTCATCGATCCATTACACTTCCTAGGGTTTCTATCCCTTCTGAAACCTCAGAGGTGGAGGCACAGGAGAGACTTTGCTTAGAAGCAAAGGTATAATTATTAAACAAAAGAGAAACGTTGCTTAGAAGCTAAGCAACGATATAATTATTAAATAGAAACTTTGTTGTTAAGCAAAGCTACTATTATTAAATAAAAAAGATACTTTGCTTAGCGGTGAGCAAAGGTACAGAATATTATAAGATGGATACTTTTGGAAAGTAGCAATTATTTCATTTGGTGGGACTCACTTGTAAATAGTAGGGTGAACCCATTTTATGGTACAAGGATATATTTCTAAGTGTTCATGATTGAGAAGGAAGAAGGGCTTCATCATAGCTTGCACACCATATAATTTTTTTTTAGTGGAGGATAAGAATACATTTTTTCTTAGAATGGAGTTAGACCCCATTCACTTTGATGAAAGATCTTTTGTATAATTTTTCTATACAAAATTGTATGGCAATCACGAACATGATTAATCTCATATACACTTTAATTGTATTAAATTTTTTCATAATTTTCTCTTGAGAGATTAGATTCAAATGGGAAAGGATTGTTTCCTAAATATCTTTCAAATAAGGCCCACAGATTATTTATTGAATAATCAGAGAGATTAATTTCAATAATATTATGTTTTATTTCTTTAGAGAAATAAATAGGTTCTTGTGCAGTGACATCTTTTAGGGATGGTGTTGCATCTTTTTTAGAGGGTTCACCCTTTTCAACCATAGTTGAAGAGGAAGTACCATAAAGATATGTCTTTAAATCGATCATGCCAATTGTTGAATTGATTGGATCTTTGCCATTAGAGCGGCCATGGCCACGACCTCCGCAAAAAAAAGACTTCCTCGGTTAGGAGTGGTCATTATTCCATGCGGGGTGATCCACTCATGATCGTCCCTGCAAGTATTCACGGATCAGAAAATCAAGAAGAGAATTTTTATTACCTTTAATGAATTCGATATCGAAATCAAATATAGAGAGCTGCGATTGCCATGATGCAAAAATTTGTTTTGAAACTAAATTTTTAACATCTTGTTGAATGATGTATTTGACTGAGGAACAGTCAATATGAAGGAGAAAATGCTGATTAAGTAAATCATCTTGGAATTTTGAGATGCACTTAATCACATAAAGCATTTCTTTTTTGATAATGGAATACTTTTGCTGAGTAGGATTCCATTTACGAAAAGTGAACTAATTCTTCTTTAGAATTCTTTTACTTTAGGATACCTCCATTGCTATCGAGGCATTTGTTTCAACAATTTTGAAACTAGATTAAGATTAAGATAGGAAGGTTTTGAACCCTTTCTTTAATTTTGTGCACTGCCATGGTATGAGTATCAGACTATGGTGGGGGATTCTTTTTTAATCTGTCAAAGAGTGGAGCTACATCTTTGACAAGATTTTGATAGAAATCATTAGAGTCTAAGAACCCAGTATATTTGGTTTTATTTAAAATGATAACAAAAAATTTGTTAGAAAATTCAATACTTCTATTAAATGGTATAATAGAAGCATTGGATATATTATGGCCTAAAAATCTTAATTCAGTTTGAAATAATTTGATTTTTGGCTCAGAAATAACTAATCCATTTTTTAAAATTAAACATTTAAATATTTTTAGATGGTTGAAGTGTTCATCGATATTGTTTGAGAATACCAGAACATCATCAATATAGACTAAAATATATTTAAAATAATCTTTAAATATATTATTCATGATATCTTGAAATTGATGGTGCATTTTTTAAACTAAAGGGCATTACGTTCCATTATAATGTCAGAGAATAAATCTTGTTTATAGCGATTTGATTCTTTTATCTGGATCCATAACTAATTTTAAATCAAATTTGGAAAATATTTTTGCATTGCAATCTATTTAATAAATCCCTTTTATAAAAGATACTTTGCTTGTAGCTAAGGTATAATATTATAAGATGGCTACTTTTGGAAAGTATCAATTATTTCATTTGGTGGGAAGACTTTATGTAAAGTAGGTTCCTTTCTGGTGAAGATAAGCGGCTACTTTTGAAAAGTAGCAATTATTTCTTCTGGTGGGTCTGCTTTATGAATTTAAGTTTCTCTGGTGGATTTCACGTTGGGCAGACTCGCTTATAGATATAGATAGGGTGATTAAACACCGTAGATTTTTTTGAGGCGTTCCTTATGTTGAATCTGGTCTCATGAGGATAACATCTTTTGATGCTTTGTAGGACCTCATTCTTGATAGCTCAAAATCCGTAGTTTTTTTGAGGATCGTTAATTAGAATAAGCTTTAATAATGGCTTTATTTTGAGCTTATCCTTGTTGATTGAATTTTACCATTTTAATAAAATTGTCTTTGAAGGACCAAGCGATTGAAGGGTCCTTTCCAAGTATAACGTTCTAGCTCCAAATCCATGGGATTTGGCAGTCCGTGAAGAAATGAACAAGATTTTGTCCTTGAATCATTTTTCTGGGATTAATAACCCTCATTTTGGGGGCAACTTCCATCTAGTCATTGAAGTCCTCTTTGATTGGATCTAGAAGAATATTTAATTCTACTCCAAAATAGTTCCACCATCTGAAGAACCATGCTAGAAGTTCTTTGTTTATGATATCCTTGTTCATTTGGACTTTCTGAACATCAAATCATTCATACCCTTCATCGAATGCTTATGTTTGCTACTGATGTTCAATCTAGACATCAATATGGGATGCTAACAGATTTATTTCAATCAGAGTAGTTCATTCGGCTGGTTGAATAACTTTTCAAATTTTAGGATTTAGAGTATTTAAACTCGAAAATGAATTCTGAAAATTAGAGTAATAGTTTCAGAACCAGGAAGGAAATCATAACCATAAAGCTGTAAATGTAATTTTAGAGCTTCAAAAAGGTTTATATCAGAAAGAGATAAACTTAGATTGGGAAATGTGTTGAAATAAACCGGCCCGTGACATAGGCTAGTCTCTACAACACTCATTAGGGATTGAGCCCAGTGAAGGAATCTGTCATCTCTTAGGCTTGCTAAAATAGAAGCATTTAGACTTTTAAGGGTTAAAGGTTTGAATGCTATCTGTATCATCCCTATATCCTTGAATCATTTTTCTGGGATTAATAGCCCTCACTGGTATCAGAGCCATGATGGGGTAAATCCCTGGGGAGGGGAAGGATGTTAGAGATTTTTTGTTGCATTTCACCATGCTTTGGATAAACTAGTACTTTGTTTATTCCTCCCATGGCTTTATCCTGTCTTCATTGCAAATGGCCATCCATTGCGTGAGGGTGATAAGTCCTTATTTATTGGTATGCGGGATAATTCTCTGGTAGAGGTTTATATTCCTATCTTCATCAAAAATGGCCGTAAATCCCTATTGCGTGAGGCTTGAAAGGGTTGTAAGTCTTATTTTTGTTGACTGTCTAGGAAGATAATTCTCTAATGGAGGTTTATACTTAGTTTGTTTTATCTTTATGGTAATTTGTTTTAAATTCTCCCTGCATCATCTTCCTCTCTCACTTTTTCCCCTTTTGGTTATATGGCATGTACTTCTTTTGAAGTAACTTCTAATCTAACGATTAGGAGAAATAATAATTTAATCAAGAACTCTGAAATGACAGAGTTCTCCTTGAATGAAGAAGACCTAAATAGATTGTCTCTCCCCAAGATTGATAAAACTATCATTTATCAATTTGAAACTTTTGATTTTAAGGAAAAATCTTCAGTGAAAACTATATAACAAACCATTACTGTAGATCAAATGGATAAAACCATTTATCTACTAACATTTGAAGATCTGCATAAATATATGCAAGACTTTCATATAGGGATGATACAGATAGCATTCAAACCTTTAATGCTTCTATTTTAAAGCTAGAGATGGCGATGCCTTCAGCTCAATCCTAATGTTGTAGAGACTAGCATGTCCTTAGACAATTTCAACACCTTTCCTAATCTGAGTTTATCTCTTTCTTATATAAATCTTTTTGAAGCACTAAAATTACATTTACAGCTTTATGGTTATGATTTCCTTCCGGGTTCTGAAACTATTGCTCTAATTTTTAGAATTTATTTTCTAGTTTTAAATAATCTAAATCCTAGAGTTTGAAAAGCTGTTCAACTAGCCAAACGGACTACTCTGATTGAAACAAATCTGTTAGCATCCTATATTGCTACTAACAGAGTGATTAAATGGAATGAGGTGGTATTTCCTGACTCATGGACTATATCATCTGCGGTCACACCAAGACCATCCATTAATCAAGATGTAGATCAGATAAGTCAAACAGCTGATGGCATGTTGAAGTTCGATTCAACCTCATTCACTTCTAGGGTTTCTATCCCTTTCAAACCTCGGAGAAGTCTAGATCGGATGGTTCACACACTCTTGAACCATCGAGGCCCTTTAAATAAAATCATATCATCCAATGAGAGAAAATCAATCTCCCACTCCATATGAACTTTAGTTTTATGAGCTACATAAGACTAGGAGAGGTTGTTCGAAGGAATACTTCCAACCAAAGTAATTTTGTACTTGGTATAGAAGTTTTACTTCTCAAGACCAACTCGAAATAAATAATTTATATTTTTTAGAAAATGAGAGAAAGAAAGTCAAGCTAAGGCAACTATTTCCTACGCATGGTTTTGATTACATGTTGCTCAGATTTTAACTACCAAAAATGTGGCAGAAAAGAAAATAATTGAAGCATCTTATCCTCCATCGGTTGTAAAATGGTGGATGATAAACTTTTGAATTAGGCCTTGAAAAAATAAGTTTGATCCATAAATTCTAAAAGAATTTATTAGTGTAATTAAACAACTTAATTATAGTAATAGTATACTTCAAATAATCACTGATCATCTTTTTAGCCTAGAGTCTAAAATTGATTAGATGCTTAAACAAAAGGTTTCTTGCCGAAACTAGCAAAGCTTCAGAAAAAGCTTCTACTAGTATAAACCCATTTGTAAAACCTTTTATCCAACCACCTCCTAAATTGGCTCTTAAGTTAGGACCCTCTTCTGAAGACATTCAGATTTTGATTCTTAATTTAAGTGAAAAGTATGTAGGAGCTCTTGAAGATCAATGGGATGAAGATTCAAATGAATCCTCAACCTTTGATCTTGATCAATCAAGTAATATTAAAAAAGTTCAATACCTTTTTCAAGAATTACAAGATCCTCATCCTCCTCTTGATATCCAAAAACTTTCTTATCCAAAGAAAAATTTGGAAAAATATTATGAGGGAAAGATGAAAAGGACTTTGAAAAGAGAGTCAAAGAGTACTTCAAATTAGTCTGGGAAGATAATTCTCTAATGGAGGTTTATACTTAGTTTGTTTTATCCCATCTTTGATCTTCTTAATAAGAAGAAGAAAGATAAACTAGAAAAATTTAATTACAAGCCTCCTATATACTCCTTATCTAAAGTATTTAAGAAAAAATTAGAACAAGTACATCATCTTCTAATTTAGCTTCTTTTAGCTAAAAGCGAATTAAAGAAACTAAAATTAGAAGTTTAATTAAAGGCGAGAGCAAATGAATGGTCATCTAATGGATCTTGAAATTAATCAGAAGATAATTCATTTGAAAATATAGAAGCTGATTCTAATCAAGAACTAGGTTTCTTACAAAATATTCAAAGGGCAATATACCAAAAATGGTATATTTCCATCAAATTAATTATAAGTACACAAGAAGGAATAATTCCATCTAAATATTTTGGAAAAAACTAGCCAACGGTTAAAGGCAGCCGACGGTGAGTCTTTACAAATTAAGTATAAATTATCATCTGTGGCTGTGTGTCAAGATGATATTTATATTCAAATGCCTTTTATTTTAGTCAAAAATTTGACACAACACATTATTTTGAGAACTCCTTTTCTTCTTAAAAAATAATGCTATGATAGAATTGATTGATTATTTTGTTTGGGATAAAGAAATCACATTCGTTTTATCACCAATCCTAAAAAAATTATCATAAATGAAATGAATAGGCTTAATAATTAGTCTATAATGCATATAAATTACAAGAAGAAATTGCTAGTTTAACTTTTAACAAATTTCTTCCCAAAATTCAAAGAACAAAATTCAAAATTGCCACCAAAATTCCAAAGGAAGTTTGTGGTGACAACCCAATTACTTTCGGGAAGAGAAAACTCATGTAGTAGATCTCCCATACATTCATAATTTCAATGACGGGACATTCCCAAGGGTCATCCGATGATGAAGCACTTATGCAAAGAAGAGATTGCGATTTATTAAAGAAAGGAATAACGAGATTTATTAAAGAAATGAAATTCTACTCCTCTTGTATCACATTCTATATTAGAATTGAGAAAAGGAAAAGAGGAACATACTTGTAATTAATTACAAGCTAAACAAAGTTTTAAAATGGATCGGATATCCAATTCTAATAAAGGGATTTATTAAATAGATTGCATAATGCAAAAATATTTTCCAAATTTGATTTAAAATCGATATTGGCGGATCTAGATAAAAAAAATGATCGGTATAAAATAGCATTTGGTGCCATTATTACGATGGAACATAATGCCCTTTGGTTTAAAATGCACCTTATTTATGATATATAAAATTATTTTTAGTCTATATTGATGATGTTCTGGTGTTCTCAAATAATATTGATGAACACTTCAACCATCTAAAAACATTTAAATTATTAATTTTAAAAAATGGATTAGTCATTTCAGAGCCAAAAATCAAATTATTTTAAACAGAAATAAGATTTTTAGACCATAATAAATCCAATGCTTCTATTATACTAATTAATAGAAGTATTAAATTTGCTAACAAATTTTCTGATATCATTTTAGATAAAAACCATCTACAGCGGTTCTTAGGAGCTCTCAATTATGTAGCTGATTTCTATTAAAATCTTGCCAAAGGTGCAGCCCCACTCTTTGACAGATTAAAAAATAATCCCCCATCATGGTCTGATACTCATACCATGGTAGTGCACAAAATTAAAGAAATGGTTCAAAACCTTTCCTATCTTAATCTTGTGGACCCTACTAATTTCAAAATTGTTGAAACAGATGCCTCTGATAAGGGCTATGGAGGTATCTAAAACGAAGAATTCTAAAGAAGAATTAGTTCACTTTATTTACGGTAAATGGAATCCTACTCAGAAAGTATTCCATTATCAAAAGAAATGCTCTTGATTAAGTGCATCTCAAAATTCAAGATGATTTAATTTTTATCCTTTGTTTTATGTCAAATACATCATTGAAGAAGATGTCAAAAATTTAGTTTCAAAACAAATTTTTGCATCATGGCAATCGCAGCTCTCTGTCTTCAATTTCAACATCGAATTCATAAAGGTAATGAAAATTCTCTTCCTAATTTTTGACCCGAGAATTCTTGCAGGGACGATCAGGGGTGGATCACCCCGCATGGAAGAATGACCACTCCTAACCGAAGAAGTCTTTCTTTTCATGGAGGTCGCAGCTGTGGCCGCTCTAATAGTAAAGATCCTGTCAATTCAACAATTGACATGATCGATTTAAAGACATATCTTTATGGTACTTCCTCTTCAACTACGGTTGAAAAGGGTGAACCCTCTAAAAAAGCTGCAACACCATCCCTAAAAGATATCATTGCACAAGAACCTATTTATTTCTCTAAAAAAATAAAATAGAATATTATTGAAATTAATTCCTCTGATTATTCAATAAATAATCCGTTGGCCTTATTTGAAAGATATTTAGAAAATAATCCTTTCCCATTTGAATCTAATCTCTCAAGAGAAAATTATGAAAATACAATTAAAGTGTTTTGAGATTAATCATGTTCATGATCAGACGAACCATATAATTTTGTATAGTAAATACGTTATATAAAAGATCTTTTCATCAGAATTCTCCATTCTAAGAGAAAAAATTCTTATCCTCCACTAATTTATAGTATAAAATTGGCATAAATTATTGGTGCTATGTGTATACTATCATGAAGGCCTTCTTCCTTCAATGACAACGAAGGCATTCATGTATGTTCATAATGAACAAGATATTATCAAAGAACTTAGTTCTTGAGATGGTGAAACTATTTTGGGTAGAATTAAATATTTTTCCGGATCCAATCAAAGAAGTCTTCAATGACTAGATGGAAGTGTGAGAGTAATTAATCTAGAAAAATGATTCAAGGATAAAATCTTATTCATTTCTTCCGCGGTTGCCAAATCCCATGGATTTGGAACATTATCTAAAGGACCCCTTCAATCGGTTGGTCCTTCAAAGATAATTTTACTAAAATGGTGGAATTTAATCAACATTATGGATAAGCTCAAAAAAAAATTAAAGCCATTATTAAAAGCGATCCCTCAAAAAACTATGGATTTTGAGCAATCAGTAGATGAGGTACTACAAAGCATCAAAAGAAATTATCCTCTTGAGATCGAGATTCAACATAAGGAACGTCTCAAAAAATCTATGAAAATCAACTCACCAAGGTGTTTAATCACCCATCTATCTCTACAATGTGGCAGTCTTCTCGGCGTGGCTTGGAGAAACTTAAATTAATAAAGTAGACCCACCAGAAGAAATAATTGCTACTTTCCAAAAGTAGCCCTTATCTTCACCGGAGGAACCTACATAAAGTGGGTCCCACAAAATGAAATATTTGGCCCTTATATTTTGTACCTTTGCTTTTGTCCATGCAGGATAATTCTCTTATATTCTTTTCTTGATGCTAAATCCCTATTTAGGCTTGAAAGGGTTGTAAGTCCTATTTTTGTTGCTGGAAGATAATTCTCTAATGGAGGTTTATTCTTAGTTTGTTTTATCCTTATGTGGTGATTTGGTCAAATTCTCCCTACATCATCTTCCTCTCTCCCTTTTTCCCCATTTTTGGTAATATAGCTTTTACTTCTTTCAAAGTAACTACTAATCTAACGATTAGGAGAAATAATAATATAATTAAGAACTCTGAGTTCCCCTTGAAAGACCTAAATAGATAGATCTCCCAAAATTGATAAAACTATCATTTATCAATTTGGAACTATTGATGATGTTGAAGTTCGATTCAACCTCATCGATCCATTACACTTCCTAGGGTTTCTATCCCTTACGAAACCTCGAGAAGAGTCGGATGGTTCACACTCTTGAACCATCGGTGAGGCTTCGCCAAAAATCATATATCATCCAATGAGAGAAAATCAATCTCCAACTCCATAAAATGAACATTAGTCTTAATGAGCTGGTATAGGTTCTAAGACTAGAGGTTGTTCGAAGGAATACTTCCAACCAAAGTACGATAATTTTTATACTTGGTATAAAAGTTTTACTTCTCATGACCAACGTCTTGAAATAAATGATTTATATTTCGAGAAAATGAGAGAAAAAAATAATCAAGCCAAAGCAACTATTCCTTTTGTAGCATGGTTTTGCGGTTCTTATCAATCACAAGTTGCTATTTTAACTACCAAAAAATGGCAAACAGAGCAAGAAAAAATAATTGAAGCATCTTATCCTCCATCAGTTGTAAAAATGGTGGATGATAAACCTTTAGAATTAGCGGCCTTAGAAAAAATAAGTTTCGATCCAAAAATTCTAAAAGAATTTATTATACAACTTAATTATAGTAATAGTATACTTCAAATAATCAGCGATCATCTTTTTTTCTTCTAAAATCGATCAGATGCTTAAACAAAAGGTTTCTAGCCCCGAAACTAGCAAAGCTTCAGAAAAAGCTTCTACTAGTATAAACTCATTTGTAAAACCTTTTATCCAACCACTTCCTAAATTGGCTCTTAAGTTAGAACCCTCTTCTGAAGACATTCAGAATTTGATTCTAAATATAAGTGAAAAGTATGTAGGAGCTCTTGAAGATATCAGTCAATCGGATGAAGATTCAAATGAATCCTCAACCAAAAGCGTCTTGATAATCAAATAATATTGAAAAAGTTCAAAACCTTTTTCAAGAATTACAAGATCCTCATCCTCCTCTTGATAACCAAAACTTTCTTATCCAAAGAAAAATTTGGAAAACATTATTATAAAAAACCCACTCCTCGATTTATTATTTGAGGAAGATACTCATTTAGGAAATTCCTATGATGGAGATTCTTTATATGAATGGAATATTGATGGACTTTCTCAAATCATTCATACCCTTCATTGAATGCTTATGTTTGCTCTTCAATTTGTTGACATCAAACCATATTATCACATCATTTAGGATTCTCATCACTACGAAGGATGGTGGGATAATTTTCTCACTATTCCTCAAAAGGAAGACCAACTTAGCAAAATTGACTTAAGTACTGAGGATCTTCTAAAAGAACATCAAAAACTAATGAAAATTCGGTCTATAATCTTCTCCAAACAATTATAGTTCATTTTGCTGGATCCATTGGAGATCAAGAGAAAAAACTCGCTCCTTACTCCAAAAATTAAGATGTCCATCCTTAAGCCATTTTTGATGGTACAAGGATATATTTCTAGCATGCGTCATGACACTTTATGATGCCAATAGCCTTCATTGGAAGCAAAAATTTATTGAAGGCCTTCCCAATCTATTTGCTGAAAAGGTTAAGGTTTCTCTTCACCTCTACGAAGGAACAATCCCATATGAAACCCTAACATATGGAAACCTTATTTCTGCATGTATTAAAATGGATTAGCTATATGCTCAGATCTTAAATTAAAAGGTCAAATGAAAAGAGAACGTCTACTTGAATGAAGATAGCTTGGTGAATTCTGTGAATAATTCAACTGTGATCCTCAGGTACGTCCTTTATTTTCCAAAAATAGGGAAAAACACGAAAAACTATTTTTCCTAAACGTGAAAAATCACGTTATAAAAAATGTGATAAATTCACGCACAAACACAAGCACTCTCATCTCTTTGGTTCTAAAACCAAAGAGATAAGAGAAATAAAATATTACAAATGTGGTCGTACAGGTCATTACGCAAATAAATGCACTATTAAGAAGAAGTTAAATGAACTTCAGATTGACGAAGGGTTAAAAAAAACCTTGATGAAAATTCTACTTACATCCTCTGATTCTGAAATAGAATCAGAAGATGAAGAAGAACATATTTCATCTTATCGCCATCGATAAATCTAATAAATCTAGCTGTTGCAAGTCTTGTAGATTATTATAAAAATATAATAAATATGACGCCTATATACGCTCACCCACGAGCAAAAGTAAACTTTTACTTTACAAGTTGAAGATGATTCAACTCGTGATAAAATTATGGGGTAAATCCCTGGGGAGGGGAAGGATGTTAGAGATTTATTATTACATATCATCATGCTTTGGATGAACCAGTACTTTACTCATTCCTCCCATGGCTTTATCCCGTCTTTGTCACAAATGGACATCCCTGCTGCGTGATGCTTGATAGGGTGATAAGTCATGTTTATTGTTGACAGTTTGGGATAATTATCTGGTAGAGGTTTATATTCCCGTCTTCATCACAAATGGCTGTAAATCCCTATTGCGTGAGACTTGAAAGGGTTGTAAGTCCTATTTTTGTTAACTTTCTAGGAAGATAATTATCTAATGGAGGTTTATATTTAGTTTATTTTACCTTTATGTGGTAATTTGTTTCAAATTCTCCCTGCATCATCTTCTTCTCTCCCTTTTTCCCCTTTTGGTTATATGGCTTCTACTTCTTCTGAAGTAACTTATAATCTAACGATTAGGAGAAATAATAATTTAATCAAGAACTCTGAAATGTCATAGTTCCCCTTGAATGAAGAAGACCTAAATAGATGGTCTCTCCCCAAGATTGATAAAACTATCATTTATCAATTTGAAACTTTTGATTTTAAGGTAAAATCTTCAGTGAAAATTATAGAACAAACCATTACTGTAGATCAAATGGATAAAACCATTTATCTACTAACATTTAAAGATTTGCATAAATATATGCAAGATTTTAAATATATTCATATAGGGATGATACAGATAGCATTCAAACCTTTAAAGGTCTAAATGCTATTTTAGCAAGCCTAAGAGATGGTAGATGCCTTGGGCTCGTCATAGTGTTGTAGAGACTAGCCTATATCACGGGCTGATTTATTTCAACACCTTTCCCAATCTGAGTTTATCTCTTTCTGATATAAATCTTTTTGTAGCTCTAAAATTATATTTATGACTTTATGATTATGATTTCCTTTCGGGTTCTGAAACTATTGCTCTAATTTTTAAAATTCACTTTCAAGTTTTAAATACTCCAAATCCTAGAGTTCGAAAAGCTATTCAACCGACGAACTACTCGATGAAACAAATCATAGCATCCCATATTGCTACTAACAGTGATTAAATGGAATGAGATGGTATTTCGACTCATGGACTATCTATGCGGTCACACCAAGATCTTCCATTAATCAAGATGTAGATCGATAATAATTCAATATAGGCGATGGCGATGTTGAATTTAGATTCAACCTCGTCACTTTCCATTTCTATCCCTTCTGAAACCTTAGAGAAGTCAAGATCGGATGGTTCACACACTCCTGAACCATTGATCAAGGCCCTTCACCTAAATAAAATCATATCTATCATCCAGTGAGAGAAAATCAATCTCCCACTCTATCTGAAATGAACATTATTCTTAATGAGCTACACGATAGGTTTTAAGACTAGAGAGGTTTTACTTCTCAAGACCAACATCTCGAAATAAATGATTTATATTTTGAGAAAATGAGAGAAAGAAATAGTCCAAAGTAACTATTCCTTTGTAGCATAGTTTTGTAGTTACTATGCTGATCTGCTCAAGTTGCTATTTTAACTACCAAAATGGCAAACAAGAAAAAATAATTGAAACATCTTATCCTCCATCGGTGTAAAATGGTGGATGAAACCTTTAGAATTAGTGGCCTTCAGAAAAATAAGTTCCGATCTAAAAATTCTAATGGAATTTATTACTGTAATTAAACAACTTAATTATAGTAATATTATACTTCAAATAATCACTGATCATCTTTTTAGCCTAGAGTCTAAAATCGATTAGATGATTAAACAAAAGGTTTCTAGCCCTGAAACTAGCAAAGCTTCAAAGAAAGCTTCTAGTAGTATAAACCCATTTATGAAACCTTTTATCCAACCATCTTTTAAATTGGCTCTTAAGTTAGGACCCTCTTCTAAAGACATTCAGAATTTGATTCTAAATTTAAGTGAAAAGTATGTAGGAGCTCTTGAAGATATCAGTCAATTGAATGAAGATTCAAATGAATCCTCAATCGAAGCCCGATCTTGATCAACCAAGTAATATTGAAAAGTTCAAA